>JAHLJT010009436.1:94685505-94746387 GCA_031308135.1 Acheta domesticus | reverse complement strand
TTTTTCACTCAAGCAATTCAAATGAAAGAATGGGAAGAACATTTCAAAGCCATTCTCAACACGGAAATCACACAGCAAGCATACAACACAACAGAAAAAAGTCCAGAAAACTTCTACCCAATAACAAAGGACGAGGTAACAGAAACAATACAAGAATTAAAAACCGGGAAAGCGGCCGGGCCAGACGAAACGTACAACGAACATCTAAAAGAAGCCATACACGTACTAGCAGACACATGGAGGGATGTATTCAATAAAAGCATAGAAACCAATCAAATCCCCAGCAGCTGGAGAACATCTATCATCAAATTAATTTACAAAGGGAAATGAAATGCACAATCCCCTGACTCGTAAAGAGGAATAGCTCTGAGTAACACCATCACCAAAGTTTTCACAAAAATAATCACTAAAAGAATGACTAAAGAAGTTGACCACCTAATACCAGAAGAACAATTTGGATTCCGGAAAGGAAGATCAACACTACAAGCCATCTCCATTCTGCAAGCAGACATACAAGATGCCCTCAGGACACCCAAAGGAAAACTTTATACAGAATTCATCGATTACAGCAAGGCATTTGACTCCATAGTTCGCGAAAATATAAAAGGAAAACTGGAAGAAATGCTTGGATCAGAAAACTATCTCGCAACCACCACAATAAACATGCTAAAACACAACACCATAACCATAGACAATAACATTGAAAGATCTAAAGCAGTCACTCAAACTACAGGATGTCCAGAAGCTCCCGTTACAAAAAAACCCAAATTCTGTGTTGCACGTCATGAAAAATGGCAGGTCCAGTTTTTCCGAAAAAAAAATTGTCTTTGAGAAAATTGAGTTTAAAAGTCACTTCCGGGCCGCGAAATTCAAACCGGCCGCTACGACACTGCAGACGGCGGCGACTCCTTCTGCGCGGAGCATTTCCTCGTTTCTCCGCGTAAACGGTGAAACTGTCGAGTAGTATTCTGTATAAAAATAATAAAAGCATCGCGTGGCTTACACTAGAATACGTTAATAATATAAAATGTTTGTAGGTCCTGTTTAATAAATATTTTAAATGTACTTATTGAAAATTCAGTTTTGTTCAAAATGATAGCCACGGTACACGGCGGCGTAAACGTAAATGATGAACACATCCCACACATGAAAAATATTGAATCTTCTGGAATGCTCGAATTGTTACTTTTAGCACATATTCATATGAACTAGTGCCTTGGGCTTAAGACTGCCACATGAAGATTATTCTAAATGTCGTGATAAACAAAAACGGGTTTCGGAAATGAAATATTTGTTCATGAAAATACCAAGCTTATTGATTTTCTCTGGAATTTGAATTGATCTCCTGGCGGTCATATTCTGAATTTTCAGACTAACAATAGATTAATTTTAACTTATATTAATTTAGCTGGTTTAGATAATATGATATTAATAATTGCACAATTTATTGTACTTCATATTTCAGTTTATCGTTATTACTTCTGTTTACTCTAAATTTTAAAAAAGTGTACCTCTAGTATAAATCAATAGTTGTCGCCAATGACCACAGATGTTTTTAAAGCGACCTTAAATAAATAAATAAATAAATAATAGCCAGATTTAAACTTCTCGATAAATGACTGCACGATTTATCTAAGATGAAATTGATAGATATCAATATTTCCCCCAAAATGAATGTATCTTTCCTAATTAAAACTATCAGTCGGTACAGTAAAATACTCATAAACTTCCTTAATACTACCCGTCAAATTATTCTCTCTTAAGTAATATGTGGTACAGAAAGATGCACTTTCTGCTGTCACAAAAATGCATTGCGAAATACCTGTTATTGCAAAATATGCTAGTGTGTTCTATGTGGAATATCTAATTTGCAACAAACGGCAAAAACTACCCATTTCTCAAAGTTGAATAATCATTCTACCCGTCGTTTTCCTTTTCCACAAGAAAGATGAGAGCATGTCTCTGTCCCAAATCTTCGAGTTTCTTCGTGAAATTACTTCATGAGGTAGTTGACGGCTACAAGGGAAACGTTTTATTTTTTGTGTGTTTCATTTGCAATGTAGTCAGCAAATACGTGCATAAATCAGTGAAGGCCATTTCTTCGATTTAATAGTATCGATGCCTATCCCGGATTCCTCTAATGCCTATTTTGTAGAACGATGTAATTCAGTTCTCTTTGCAAGCGAATGTCTGCAGTACTGAGTTATTTACTTTCTTAGCGTTTTGTAGTTAAAGGAAGGACGGGTTATCAAGGCTACTACATTGTACAGAATGTAAGGGAGTTGAAATAGTTTTCTTCAGGGACATTGTAGTAACTTTCAATATTTTTCTTTGATATTTCCGTAATGTACAACCACAAAAATAGGCAAACAGGTAAAACTTTTTTATGCAAGAGAATAAATTTTTAACCCAAAGATGACTCCATGCAGGTGCTTATTCAATCATGACCACTCTGCGGGCAAGGCCATGAACTTCGCAATCTGCTGATTTGAGGCAAAACTGACACACGGCTAATAGGCGAATCACTTGGCGGCGGTGGCAGGTTCACGTGCCTGTTTGCCATACGATATAAACCACGATGTGACGCGACCTAGCAATTGACAAATGCAAGGACATCGACCATACTACGGGCTGTGAATTCCACCGGTCCGGTTCCCTCAGGGAACTTCGGTCGAACTTTTGCGTGCAAGAATGGGTTCTTTTGAAATATTTGTACACCACGGAATGCAACATCACAGTCTTTTCAGTTTTTTACCATTTCACCTCAGGAATATACTAGTTTTCTATTTTTTATTCATTGGCGCATGGCACATAAAGCAACGCCATTTTATCTGTTAATATTCACCTGTGGGATTGATTAATTGTCCACGTGCCTCCTATAAAGATTCTTCAGATTTGACCTGCATCTCCACAAAATGACTGCCAGAGCCATCAATTCGAATGCCGTGCCCGGAGATAATCAATAAACTCGGTATTTTCATGAACAAATATTTCATTTCCGAAACCCTTTTTTGTTTATCACGACATTTAGAATAATCTTCATGTGGCAGTCCCAAGGTACTAGTTCATATGAATATGTGCTAAAAGTAACAATTCGAGCATTCCAGAAGATTCAATATTTTTCATGTGTGGGATGTGTTCATCATTTACGTTTACGCCGCCGTGTACCGTGGCTATCATTTTGAACAAAACTGAATTTTCAATAAGTACATTTAAAATATTTATTAAACAGAACCTACAAACATTTTATACTATTAACGTATTCTAGTGTAAGCCACGCGATGCTTTTATTATTTTTATACAGAATACTACTCGACAGTTTCACCGTTTACGCGGAGAAACGAGGAAATGCTCCGCGCAGAAGGAGTCGCCGCCGTCTGCAGTGTCGTAGCGGCCGATTTGAATTTCGCGGCCCGGAAGTGACTTTTAAACTCAATTTTCTCAAAGACAAATTTTTTTCGGAAAAACTGGACCTGCCATTTTTCATGACGTGCAACTCAGAATTTGGGGTATTTTTTTGTAACGGGAGCTTCTGGACACCCTGTGTATATATATACATATATATATATTGTAGTGATACCGAATAATTCAAGTTTATTCTGCCGCAAAATAACTCCACGCAGGCGGCGACGCGAGAGATGCGAGGCGCCACGGAGGCGGCCCGAGGGCCAGGCGAGGCGCCACGGTGTCCGCGACCCTCCGCTCCCTAATTCGTCATGGACACGTGTGCCCCAACTCTGGGTGGCCGCCCTGCACACGACCCCTTCAGTATTTTTCCACGACGCCTGGAACTCTTCCGTCAGCCTCCCTAGAGATTCCTAGCCCCTCACACCCCCCCGGTCGTTAATAACTGCCCCTTTTCGACGCAAAATTAAAGCGAGAGGGAGCGATAACCAGCCCCTCTCTCACTCTTTTCTCGGCCTCGAAAACATCCTCTGATTGGGCAGAAAATATCTAATGCGCAGTACCCTTTCGCCAATAGCAGCCAGAATTCGGGTTTGTTCTAGAATATTCCAGAGTCAGAGGGATAATTTTGGTGGGGGGAACGAGGTTTCCTAAAACTTGGAGCGACGAGGCACAAAAGGGAAGCTTGGGAGCCGTGTTCAGAATCGGACGCAAGTGGCGGCCGCAGGGGGAACCTGTTATATTCTGTTGTGGCGTTCGGTTCGATGGACTTAGAAAAATTATTAAGTTTCTTGTAGAGTTTGGGTACAAGACTTCTGTGACGAACGCAGGCCGCAGAACAGTATTATGAACATTTGACAGCAATTCGTATTATATTACGTCCGATTTATGTGCGAACTCGAGACTCTCTTTTCCTTTGTGAATTTGTGCGATAATTCACGGGCTCATTAGTATCAAAGTATTGTGAGATCGACCGGGAATGAACCGACCGTGTCAGTGAATGAACTGTGCTGACCCATTCACCGCAGCGAGCAGACGGCGCTTTTGTGTTCCGGGCCGCCTTGGCCGCTATCCTCGCAAGTACCTGATTTGACCTATATTTTCCGAGCGGCGCTCCTCGCCCGCCACGACCCTCGCAGCCAGCTGACCTGAGGTCGTTCAACTTCAGTGGGTGGCGCAGGCCGCCTAACAGAGGTATTTTCTGTTTGAGTGTCTTATGTCGTACCCGCGATCGAGAGGTGTGAACAGTACATCAGACAATCAGTGTTGACTTCCTCTCGACCGGGTGACGAAGAGGAGTTCCCGGCCGCGCATGGCCGTCAAGCGGGAATTCGCGCGCGAGGAAGAATTTCATCTGATTGTAATCACTTTGTAATTTTATGTTCTCTTATGTGCATGACATTTCATTTTTTTGTTTTATTTCGATTTTGGGGGCATGCTCGCCAGAGTTATCATCACCAGACCATTAGCGTTTTCTTTTTTCAATGAATAAATTCAACTTGTTCTAAATTCACATGTTTGACTTCTCATTCAACCTAGGCCACCGGCTTCCTCCATCTTCGCCGTTTCAGGTAATCTGTCGACTGAGCGGGCCGGCTACCCGTCTGAGGCGCCCAACCGAAGACGCGAGGGTAGTTGCAATATGTATGTATATATATATATATATATATATATATATATATATATATATATTATTGGCCATCTGCTTTACCCAAGCAATAAATTACTCGAGTAAGATCCCACTTAATATTGCCGAAGGAAATAGCTTTCTGCTTCACAAAAAAGGTGATGTCTCACAACCACAAAAATACAGCCCAATGAAGTGTTTGTCTACTATTTACATCCTTGATCAGTGAAAAAATTATGAGCATTTTGAAAGAAATGGATTAATAGCAGAGGAAAAACCAATGGTGCTTCCAACGCACATACTTTCTCGCTCTGCTTCTATATGGTTCTTAATGCTATTTCACTACTTCATCAACCAGCAAAAGTGTATTCTACCAGCAAACGTTTTCCGTACCGAGACCCGAAATCAGATACTCAAAGTTAACGAACCAGCACTTATACCACTACGCCACACTAGCACCGCATGGATTGAACAGTGCCATGAGAGAGTCGTACCGACCTATAAATTGGTAAATGCATGATAAATGAACAATTGATACGATGGTACATACGCTTTACAAATCAAAGAAGAGACGTAAAAGATTGTTAAAAGTTAAAAATTTGAACAAATATATACAAACACTTCCAGTATATTTATCGTAATTATCAATATTTGTTATTCAAACTGTTTCACATGGTTTCACATGGTCAGTTTATAGAATTGTCAATTATTTCCTATGACAACAGACAATCCTGACTAATAATATTCCGCGACCAGAATACGAACCGCCGAAGCTTCCCTCGGAAGACCTGTACCAATTCTCGATGATTAATCGCTGTGACCACAATGTATAGACATGAAATACACTTATAAAACAGTAATAGAGTACAGTGGTTTCATATCTCGCATTAGAAAACGAAAATATCCCGAGTAAGTAAAAAAATGTCCTTTACCGCGTTCAGGGAAGATATCTGGGAACATCATCATTCATAACAGAACAACAGGTTCAAATTAGAGATAATAGAAAACTAAGACCTCCGATAAAGTCTCTGACATTCTATAGCACCACTATTTTTTTTACTTTAGCAACAGGTTTTATCCACTTTTTCGTTACCAGAACCATGCTATAAGGGTTTTTCTGACGGAAATTCCTCGTTTTCCAGCGCACGATTACATTACTTTCTCTTCTTACGAAGTATTCGTAAGGCGAGAAAGTAATAATAATTTCGGAACCGTTAGGGGTATGTAAGTTCATCGCATGCGTTCTGGTTATATTGTATTTCAATTTAACGTTAAAATACTCATAATTTTTACTTAAATTGGTTCATACAGATATACACTAGACAACGCTTGATTTGACATGTCATACGCTTCAGAAATCGAATAAACAGAGCTGAAAAGTTGATTAAAAGATGCAGTTTGGGAAAACACAGACAAGTCCTGTCTATTTATATGCATTGATTCTATTCGTGAGTAGAAGTACTTCAAAAGATTTTCAAAAAAGTATCTATACTCTTCAATGTTTTTCCTGCAACATCACATTCATCAAATTGAAACCCGTATCTGGGGATCGAACTCGGCATCTTCCGAACGAAGATCTCAACCCAAAGGGGTTTTAACCAGCTGCGCCACGGGAGTGACATGCAGACTAATTACTTATATTTTAGTCAAAGCGGAATTTATCAGTTCTATCATTAGGAAGCCGGTAATTGTCAACATGCGAAAAATATGTCTTTCAAACGACAAGAAAGGCAGCGGTGAAAGGCTTACTCTCAATAATTTATCCGATGATCGGCATTTGAAAAATAACTACAGCAAGAAAGTCTGTGCCATTCTATAGCACCACTAGTTTATTTATATATATTTGCCGTCCCTTATTACACACGTGCAGAAAATTTCAAGAAACAATTTGGAGCGGTTTTTGAGAATTTTTTTGTTTTAAATTTGAAGTGAAGATTACGCAAAAATGACTCGTTTTTTTTCAGAAAATTCTACATAACCTTTTTAAAGAGCTAGTTATGTACAAGAGACTTTGTCTGAGGCAAAAATCGCTATCTACAATTTTGTAGTTTACAAATATTTTTTTGCAATTTTCAAAAAACCAAGTTTTTCCTAGATGTAGGAATCAGACCATATTTTTTATCGTCACTCATTACATAAGTGAAGAAAATTTAATGAAAAAATTTGGAGCGGTTTTTGAGAATTTTTTTTTGTAAATTTGAATCGTAATTAAACAAAAACTACTTGTTTTTCCAAAAAATGTTACATGACCTTATTTAAAGTGCTTATTTTGTACAACTTTGTCTGTGGCAAAAATCTGTATCTTCAATTTTGCAGTTTTTAAATAGTTTATTTTGCAATTTTCGAAAAATTCGGCATATCAACGAAATGGTACCTACATCATTCCCTTAATAGCTAGTTCTACGCACTATTCAAACCAAAATATAATCAAAAAATTTGGAGCCATTTTCTTTGAACTTAAAAATCTCAAAATGGGCTTCATGTAAAGGACCTTCAAATACTAAAATATCGGTTTCAAATTCCAGGGACGAGGGAAAACAATCTGGTAATATCAATTTTGAAGAAAATCGGCTGAAACGGTTTAGGCGCTAGCGTTGACCACAAACGGACAGACGGACGTTTTGCCGTCAATTGATTTTGCAGTATCAAGAAGCAACAAAACATGGATTTTGACTACACCACGAAATAGAGGATTTTTTTTCTAAATTTAGCAACAGGTTTTTATCCACTTTTTCGTTACCAGACCCCTGCTATAAGAGTTTTTCTGGCGAAAATTCCCCGTTTTCCGGCGCATGATTACATAACTTTCTCTTTTTACGAAGTATTCGTAAGGCGAGAAAGTAAAAAGGATGTATTAAGGTGCTCTAGGTTACAAACACCAACTTATAATAGATTCTGTAGTTTTAAAACAAGTCCAGAGTAAGTGAAAAACCTTCACGTGTGTTATATAGATGTGTTATCTATAAAAGCGTTTGACTCGGTTCCTCATACTGACTGGTTGATAAGAATCCTTGGACTCTACAGGTTTCTCCGAAGATCATAAACACACTTCAGTCATTGATGATAACATGCAGTGTAAATCTGCATTTTAATGAGGGAGAAAATATTTACAATAGACATTGAACATGGGATATTCCAATGAGACTCTCTTTCATCCTGATGGTTCTGTTTGGCCTTATATCCGTTGTCATCACTATTAAACAATAGTACCATTGGCTACAAAATTACTTCATCAGATCATAAGACAAAAAATCATCTTTTATTTATGGACGATCTGGAGCTTTATGCTGGAGCACATCAAAAACTTCCTTCCTTAATAGATACTACCAGGATATTGAGCCAAGATATTAAGATGAGTTTCGGTTTGGATAAATGAGCCACTATAAACATATGGAAAGATATGGCAGAAAAGGTGTGTAAAAATGTCGAAGGTACAAAAGAACTGCAACCTGATGCTGCTTACAAATACCTCGGAATACAACAAAATATAAAACTTGACCACAGCGAAATTAAACACGAGTTTACCGAGACGTACAAGAAGAGGCAACCAAAATACTGAACACGAAGCTAGCTGGGGAAAACATAATTACGGCCATCAACAACTGGGCTGCACCTAAACTGATATATAGTTTTGGTATAGTAAAATGGTCTGATGCGGATCTAAATTCATTGGATAGACTTACTAGTGGACTTTTACAAAATTCAGATGTTTGCATCATAACTCTTTTGCTATCCGTTTGTATTTACCGAGAAGAGAAGGAGATCGAGGGCTACTCAATATTTTTTAAATTCTGCGGAACCCAAGAATAAAAAATGAGACGGGATACTTAGGTCTCAGGATTCCCTCATGCAGAAGGTGGTGATTGCTGACAATGGATACACACCACTTAATTTAAGCAACCAACATACGAATATTACATTACCAAGTCTAAGGAGGAAATACACATCTGACAACAAATGATACTCCATGGTAAATTTCTCTATTGGACCCTATGATTGAAAAATCTGCATCCTTGAAGTGATTGAGCAACGGTTTCTTGTACCCAGAAACTGAAGGTTTTGTAGTAACAATTTAGGACAGAGTAATAATAATTAAAAACTGTCAAAAACATGTTTTAAAAACAAGTGATATCAACATATGTAGAAGATGCGGTGAGTCTATTGAGCACATAATGGCTGGGTGCAGTACTTTGTCAGGGAGTGCTTGTTCAGGCAGACATAACCAGGTGGCAAAACTCATTCACCAAGAAGTAGGAATAAAACTTGGAATGTTGAATTACAGCGTATTACAAGTATGAACCAGATGCTGTGCTCAAGACGATGACGCGCGTTTTATGCTGGGATCGACCTATTATGACGGATTAAAACCATTGATCCTAACCGCCCTGACATCCTCATAATACGACAAAGGAAACAGCTTCTATTATCTATGTCGCAATCCTTTTCACTCACAACTTGCGGAAGTCCGAAGAGGAAAAATTCAGAAAATATGAGAACTTGGCAATTGAGTTAAAAAAATTTGGAAGTTGCACGAGGTCTCCTATTTCCCCATGGTCATATCAGTTGAAGGAGCTGTCACCAGGAACTTTGAAAGAAATCTGGAGAATTTAGGTATCAAAAATATCTTTGACGAAGACCAGAAAGCCACCCTCCTTCAAACATGTAATATTGTTAGAAACTTTTTAAATTCTGAGTGACATTCATGTAGGTCAAGATGAATTTTCCTTCCTGCGCAGTCCGAGCCTAGTCCTATAACATCAATTGGACAGGCAAAATTTTTCGCTGCTAAAGCAGAAAAAGTGTGCAAATCGATAATAATAATAATAATAATAATAATAATAATAATAATAATAATACATGCTGAATCAATAAACATATAATACATTTGAAGAAATAAAAGAAATATGTCGGTAAAATATTGGAAAATACGAAATACTTACATTTGTTTTTGTTTGTGCTCTCAAGTGCGTTTCATGAAATAGGCGCGCGGAGGTGTCAAGATTGCTCTCGCAAGCTCTCTCTGCCAAAAAATTGTATTCCCCTTTCGAGATTTGAACAAACCGATGCAGCGCTATCCAATGAGTAAATGCAAATGTATACCTAAGGAATTCATGGACTCTCATTGGCCCATGTAGCTCAATAGCTCAGTGGTCGACCGATTTTTCTCGCAAAAGTGTACGGAGAGCAGTCCAATAACGCCCGCCCGTAGTAGTACAGGTGATTAAGCTCTCAATTTGCCTTTGTTTGAAAGAATTAGTTTGAATTCGGTAGTAGATCTAAAAAGAAATAAACTAGTAATGCTACAACAGTACATACGTTCTCGCATTATTTCTAAATTTGCAATTTTCGAAATTCAGAGAGTAAGACAAGAAAGAGACGGCATTCTTCAAACGTTCCATGTTCTATCTGTGGAAAAAAATTGGAAGAAAAAAATTGCAGCTGTTTTTGCGAAAATGTTTTTTTTATAATTTGTACACATCCCTAAACAAATTACTACAAATTGTTTGTATTCTTTTCAAACATGACCTTTTTAAAGAGATGAGTTTGTAAAACATGTCGTGTAAGACAAAAATCTTTATCTTGAATTTCATAGTTTTAAAATGTTCAAATTTTACAATTTTTCGTGGAAATCAGACTAGTCACAATATTTTACCGTCCCTTTGATACATACGAGAAGACAATTTTAAGTCAAGATTTGGACTCGTTTATGAGAAAAAATTTCACGAAATTGCCTGTATTTCACGAAAATTACTGGGAAACTATTTATATTTTCGAAAAATTGTACATGACATTATTTCAATATCTGATTTTAAAGGACAGATTTAATTAAGGAGAAAAAATTATAACTTCAATATTTTAGTTGTAGAAAGACGCCCGAAAGAATTTAAATTTTTGGAATTTTCGAAAAGGAATTTTAACGAATATGAGATCTGTACTCTTAACCGTACAGTACGCTATCCGAGAACAAAGTTTAATACCGAAGTTTGAGGCCATTATTGAGATGGTTGTAGAAGAACCCCCAAAATCTACATATCCTTTTCTAATTCAGAGGGCCATCAGTTAACTTAAATTGATTAAGGAATATCAGGTTTGGAGAAATTGGCTGAACAATATATATATACACACATGTAAAAAAACACATGTATCTAATTTTAACAAACAGAAATCAGCCATATATTTATTAATCACAAAAATTTACACTGCTATTCACTTGTTATACATGGCACTGTATTACTCTAGTCTTATGCTAAACCTACGATGCATTCACTATCTTATCAACAGTTCAACTTCCATTTGCTGGTTGACTCCGTTTTATGTAATGGTGCATATGACTATTCTGTAATCAGTAGCCCCGTTATTGCTCCCTCTATGTAATTCCCTTTCCATAGGAATGTTCCCCCCTTTTATTTCCCTTCCCACTTCTCCACTAGCTAGTGAGTATTACCTGCGAATAACCGTCCGTGCTCCCTCTATGTTAATTCCCTTTCCATGGGAACGTTCCCCCCTTTTATTTCCCTTCCCACTTCTCCACTAGCTAGTGAGTACTACCTGCAAGTAACCGTTCGCTTTCCGTGTTGCTCGCCGCCCGGCTGCAAGGATGGGGCTCTGTGCGTCGTGCCGCGACGTCCGATGACCTTGGCGAGCGGGGCGGCCGGCCGCGGTGCGCCGGCCGCTGCTGCTTCGTTCCGAGATTCTTGCACTTGCTCTCTGTTTGCACAGGGAGCACGGACAAGTTTAGTTTCCGCAACCGTCAGTGTGATTCCTCTTTAGCGCTCCTCTCAGCGACACATTCGGTCGGATAGTCACTAATTCTCCTATAGGATGTAGAATCCCGACTGCGCACGGCCACAATGTTATTGTAGTAGCATATCTTCAACTATTTTCCGCGCTCTGACACCTCAGTCCATTCGTGTAGGAACCGCCATTTCATTTTACCGTAGCGTGTTCCCACGTGCTCTACACTTGTATTAAATTCGCTGTCCCGATGCGCACTAATCACAATTTCGTATCCTCACTGTTCACTTGGGTCTTCATTCCAACCCCTCCATCTCTCACCCTCCCGATTTCGGCTTAGATGCAACTCGGTTTCCGATTTCTTTCGCCCGCACCGCGCCTAGCGTGCACTCCGCAACCAAGATTCCGCCATTACTCTCCGGGCCCGCCACGAAACTCTCCCAGCTCACCACCACTGACCCGTTCACAACGGTTCTCGACTCGGTTCTCAGGTCGCTCGCGCCACCGCGCGCGATTTGAAAGTCTATTGTCGCCGATAAGCTTCTTACCGGTAC
Organism: Acheta domesticus; assembly: GCA_031308135.1. Taxonomy (NCBI): domain Eukaryota; kingdom Metazoa; phylum Arthropoda; class Insecta; order Orthoptera; family Gryllidae; genus Acheta; species Acheta domesticus. The sequence continues at coordinate 94,734,066 of JAHLJT010009436.1, read as the reverse complement.
GATATATATATATATATATATATATATATATATATATATATATATATATATATATATTAGCATATCTTCAACTATTTTCCGCGCTCTGACACCTCAGTCCATCCGTGAAGGAATGGACTATCTATCTATCTATATCTATCTATCTATATATATATATATATATATATATATATATATATATATGTATATATAAAATACATTTGGTAGAATCACAAACCTACAGCCACCCACGCAACCAGAAAGATAAGGAGACGTGTTCCAGAAGATAGGCGCAACGCCGATGTTTAGTACAAAGCAGCGCGGCCTAGTATCGAGTGTTGGGAGTATGAAACTACGCCGCTGACTTGCAAACGATGGCAAGCGCGAAGGGTTGAACGGGAGGGGGCGAGAACGCGCAGCTACCCCTCCAAGACAGGAAGCACGGAACGGAATTCATTTTCTTCTTCTTAAACGAGACGTCGCAGAGATTGGACGCGTGAAGTAATAGTTAACGGAGTGCGAGTGAGTAGGAGTCATCTTGGCGAGAGTAGTTTATTCGATGAGACATTGAAATAAAAAATAATCCAACTGAACTAAAAGTAATTATGAGAAACAAGAGATTTGACTGTGGCAGTTTAAAGATTGTGAATTCACAAAAACATGTAACGCGTAAGAACTTTGCAGCACGCGTCGGCGTGTCGCAACCCATGAGCGGCGAAGAGAGGCATTTGTACGTTTCGGTGCCGGGTGAGGCGAGAACCAAGAGAGAACGTAGGACAAGGAAGTGGTGGAAGGAGAGTACGTCGCGTATCTGGTGGCAGGAGAATTCCGAGGACCTGGTGGAGCGAGAAACTAGTGGACGTTTTTCAGCTCCTTCGCAGACGACGGTTTCGTGAGGAACGAGGCAACGAGCAACCGAAATCGAAGCCAAGGTCGAGGGTTTGCGGCGCGGCAGCCACGGGGCAAACGTAGCGGCGAATCACAGCGGCAAGGTAACGGAAAATTTAGAATACTGGAACTCGAGAGGCGAAGCGACGAGTGCGTGAAGATTTAAGAAAATAAAGGAACTATTTTAGAGTATTGTTTAACTGTAATAAGTAGAGGTTGCAGAGGGAGTGAACAGCAATTGCCCTGTGGACATTGTAACGTAGTTAATTTCAGTCCGAGCAATTAAGCAAATGTTTTGTTTGTAAATAGGTTGGAAAGTGCAATTCAAATTTTCTTCAATATTTATGCCAAATGCTATGTGTGATGAAATAGATTGTTGTAAATATTAGAATAGGAGCAATTAACTTAATTTTGTGTTGGCTAGAAAGATTATAAATTTAATACCTTCAGCTTAAGGCTAGAACCAGGCCTAGTAGACGTAAATGAAACTAAACACACATAGCAGATAGAGTAATAGGTTTTGTGAATGTGTTCATTATTACATGCATAGCGTAAATCTAATTGAAGAATATACGCATTATTTTGTCTCATTTCTGTGTCTTGGGTATGCTTACTCACCCTGAAAATCCCGCCCCCTGAGATCAAAAGCTCATTACGAGCATTCTTTTTACCTCCCTCTTTTTCAGCTGCTTGATGGTGCGGGCGGTCAAGTGGAAGACTGGCGCAAGTAAGTGAAAAAGGTGAGAGGAGGTGTTAGGAATAAATAAAATTTTGTCTTTCGAGAAAATTGAGTTTAAAAATCACTTCCGGCCGCGAAATTCAAACCGGCCGCTACGACACTGCAGACGGCGGCGTCTCCTGCGCGGAGCATTTCCTCGTTTCTCCGCGTAAACAGCGAAACAGTCGAGTAATATTCTCTAAGGAAAGCATTGCGTAGCTTACACTAGAATACGTTAATAGTATAAAATGTTTGTAGGTTCTGTTTAATAAATATTTTAAATGTACTTATTGAAAATCCATTTTTGTTCAAAATGATAGCCACGGTACAGGGCGGCGTAAACGTAAATGATGAACATATCCAACATTTATGAAAAATATTGAATCTCCTGGAATGCTCGAATTGTTATTTTCAACACATATTCATATGAACTAGTGCCTTTCAGCTTAAGATTCCCACATACGTGAAAATTATTTTAAGTACCATGATAAACTAAAATGCGTTTCGGAAATGAAATATTTGTTCATGAAAATACCATGTTTATTGATTATCTCTGGAATTTGAATTAATTCTCCCGGCTGTCATTTTCTGAATTTTCAGACCTAATAATAGCCAGATTAATTTTAACTTATCTTAATTTGGCTTGTTTAGATAATATGATATGAATAATTGCACAATTTATTGTACTTCATATTTCAGTTTATCGTTATTACTGAATTTACTCTCAAATTTAAAAAATGTATCTCTAGTACAAATCAATAGTAGTCACCAATGAGCAGAGATGTTTTTACAGCAGCCTCAAATAAATTAATAAATAAATAAAGAATAGCCAGATTTAGACCTCTCGATAAATGACTGCACGATGTATCTCAGATGAAATCGATAGATATCAATATTGCCCCCTCAAAATGATTGTATCTTTCCTAAATAAAACCATCTGTCGGTACAGTAAAATATCCATTAACTTCCTTAATACTACCAGTCAAATTATTCTCGCTTAAGTAATATGTGGTACAGAAAGATGCACTTTCTGCTGCCTGCAAGAAATGCATTCCGAAATATCTTTTTTTTTTTTCAAAATATGCTACACAGTTCTATGTGGAATTTCGAAGACGCGACAAACGGCCAATTTCCGACTACCTATTTCTCTAAGTTGAATGAACATTCTACTCGTCGTTTGCCTTTTCCACTCGAAAGATGAGAGTATGTCTCTGTCCCAAATTTTGGAGTTTCTTCGTGAAATCACATCATGAAGCAGTTGACGGCTACACAGGAAACGTTTTATTTCTTTGTGTGTTTCGCTTGCAATGTAATCAGCAAATACGTGCATAAATAAATGACGGCCATTTCTTTGATTTAATAGTGTCGAAGTCTATGCCGAATTCCTCTAATACCTATTCTGTAGAACGATGTAGGAGGTGCTAAAGGAGGTGCTAAAGTTACGTGACTCATCCTGGATATATACAGGCTGAGTCACGTAACTTTAGCACCTCTTGTAACTTTTGAACGGTTGAAGTTTTTGCAATGCAGTTTTCACAGAAGTGCGTGAGGGAATAAGGCTAATTGATACGTGAATTCATTTCTGTTTTATCACTTGTATTTTACGAGATATTTGAGGTAACTTTGTTTTTTCAAATGGAACTACACATATTTTTTCAGTCTATCATGACGAGCGTAAAAAGACAAATCCAATGATATACATATTGTTATATGTTAGATAAGCATTTTTTAATTAATTTTGATTTTTGCGACTAGGGTTTAACGAATATTTTGAATGTACTCCTAACATTCCGCCGCACAAGGTCACGCAACGCAAACGATTCCATAACCAGCCTAAATATGTTAAACATCTCCATCTTTTCTTCTTCTCGTGCCGGGGTTGCCTTCCTAATCTTCCTTCTGGCTCCCCCCCTCTACAGATTCCCTATGCTCCTGCTCCGTTCTCTGCTTATCAGAATCATCTAACTGTAACAACGCCAACTGTTCAATGATATCGGCCCCACTTACCTCGCCTACTCTTTCCTCCCCATCGTCCGAATCGCTTTTGCACTCCCTATACTGCATATCTCTACCCCCTTCCATTTCCAAGCCGTAAGACACAATTCAAATACAAAATACACTGTCAAAACGCAATACACAATTCACTTGTCACACACACAGTTAAAAAAAAACAAAATATTCACAAAATATGCACTGTCTATTCCTGAAATAAAGACATACACACCAAAATGCACTTCACTTTTCTCTTTATCCAGAATTCACATGTAATCCGAATCCGACTTCCTTTTCGCCACTATTAACTTAATGAATTTCCTCTCAATTACAAGATAATACCCCTTCCTCATGGTCCCTGTTCGGGCGCCAGTAATTATGTGACGGTACTCCGCCAACACAATCCTTTTTGTTTGGGTGGGACCTGAAAAGGCACAGGGGTCTTGGCTGGGAGGAGCCGTGACTCGGGATCACATGTGAGGTGATTTTTAGCAACCCCTTTTTGTAACAATTTTGGATTTATTCCAGATAATGAAACTCCCACGTCCAACAAATACAAATACACAATAAATCAAAATACTGATCTTCCCAGATATCATTGATGAATTACCAAACTCAAAACTATTAGTCCTTTTGGGATGGGATCCCTCGTTTACTGAAGGTAAAAGCATTTACTGTACAAGAAACACATAGCACTTTACCATTTCCCCTTTCAAAAAGGCTTAAAATTACTTTACAAAAAAAATCAATTCCTTTCCTTCTTCTCTTGATTGAAAACTATGTTACATAATATAGCAATTTTGATTTACATTTAACTGTCTTGCTCCTTTTTTCGACTTGGAACATGGAAACTCTAATTAATCACTTCCCTCCCCGATTCAGGTAATCAGTTCTCATTAGTTAAATATGTCCACTCCTTTTCTTTCTCTTTTCACTCTCCCCAAAATGAAGTCTGTAATACTTTACGTGCGCCGTCTCCTCGCGCCGTCCGACGGGTCTGCTGCAAAGGTCGCGCACACTCGCGCGCCGCCACCTCGGAAGCCCAGCCGCCACGCGCCGCCAAGGGCGAACTCCAGCCGGCCCCGAGCCCTCTCGCGTTGCCTCCACAGCACGTCCAATCACGTTCCGTCTTCTCTGCTTCTCGTCCGACTCCCGAATTCTTATACCATTCGTGCGTCCGTATCCTCAAGCGCGGCAGTCGACACGAGCCTATCGTTTTACTGCGGTCCTCGGTTCGCACTATCTGCCGTGTGACAACCCCTTAACTCAGTTTTCTAAAACTCACTTTTAATAAACGTAACTTTGTCCATTCTAGCTATTTCATTACAGTTCATCTTCTATTCCTGCCTCACGAAATATCATCCTTCACTTTTAACATTCAACCGTCTTCTCTCCCGAATCTAACATTTGCCTATTCTAGGTGCCGCCGCCTAGATACTGACTAGGCACCTCCGTCCGGTGGCGCTGCTCAGACCAGAAGAAGAGCGATTCCCTTATGGTCAGCCGCACTTCCTCTCTTTTCCCCCTCACTACCTGACATGAGTGGGGTCAGTCTCCTATCGGCCCCGCCGGTACCCCTCTCGCCAGCAACGCTTCTCCGGAGGTGCCCAGCTTTGCGCGGTCTTTTGAATTCTTCTTTTTCCTTTTTCGTCTCTACCTTATCTTTTATCCTCACCCTCATTCACGTATCACAATATATATATATATATACAATATATATATATATTGTAACCGTACGTGTAGGTCGGCTGGGGGGAAATTTCGTGTGTAATTGGCTTTCTTTGAAATTTTGAAAAAAACACAAAGTTGAAACCACAAACATCAATATAATTGAATCTTCATAGAAAAACCAAGCCACAAGTTGCAAAATGACCACAACATACAGAAATAGACAAATAAACAAAGAAAAATATACCATTGAGCAGCATAAAAAAAACCTCGGAGGAAAAATCAACTGCAAGATTATCTAAAATATTTTTTCTCTTCGTTGAAACGAATTAGAATCACAGTAGTATATTCTGTGATGAATGCAATAGAAATTCATTTAATTGAACAAATGGGGTCTCAGATGAGACGAGGAGTGATGAGAATGTACTGTCATAGGGAGGAGTACTTGCATTTCAACTGACACAATATCATACTGCTTTCTGTTTGTGAAAATTGCAGTCAATTTATTCAACATGTACTAAGTCAAAACTCTCATGTAATTTCGTGCACAAAATTCTTTGGAATTCCAAAAAGAATATCTTGTCTTCAATTGAAATGAACAAATTATAGTCGTTGAAAACAGAATATTCAACACCCCCTTTTTTTAACTATAGAAATGAGAGTACAAAATAATATCTCGTATTCTGTTAAACTGAATAAATATTTTTTTTTGAAAACACAGAATGTTCAACAGAAATTCTTGTAAAAACTATAGAAATGAAATGACAAAAAATATCTTATATTCTATTGAACTGAACGAATATAGTTTTTCAACAAAAAACAGAACGTTCAATAGAAATTCTTGGAAAAAACTACAGGAATTTACCCCATTTTACATGTATTGTACAACATTCAATTTTGCTCATCTTCTTCAATAGTTCGTTTCAAATATAATTTTCACCACACTTTTAATTATACATGGATAAGTTTGAACATCTTCAAAAGAAGTTACTTGAAAAACTATATAAAATTACCCTTTGTTACAGCATTTCTTGCGTAATATTTAAGTTCAGTTAACTTCTTCAATGACTCCTATAAAATATAATTTTATGACTTCCTTAATGGTCCTTCAATAGCTCTAATAGATTTATAACTTCACCTTGGTGTTAACACTACCATCCATGATACTCCTTTCAAAAACAGAGACTGCACTTATAGCTTATTAACATGGCAAAATTCTGTCAAAAATCAGTAAAGTCCTCCCACAAAAAATCTATATCTTCTGCACATGTTACAAAGATGCTATGAGAATGCACATGGAACGGATATACCTGTCATGGAAACACGTTTTATAATAGCGAAGCAATCTCCGAAAGTGAACTACGGGAACCACACCTCAACGTTAATTCGGAGGTTGTGTCCGTGGAATTATCTCCAACAGTGAACGGCGTGAACTCGTAATCGGGCAGTTCGGGTGAAATGAACCCGATGTGGCACATAAGAATCGTAATACCGACCTTAGTCCGCTGGAAGATTTAGCTCGCTCAAACAACAAAGCGTGCTGGAAGAACAAGCCTGACGGCGTCCGCCTTAACGTGGTACAATTTCCGCTGACTGAGCTCGCGGCCACGCCTTTCGCTCAGTCCAAACTCACACCTCCGCTTCTCGAAACTTTCTGTTCGTCTCTCCTCACTCAGACCGTTACTACCCAGCCCCTTCGCCGCGTAGGGGCGACAACTCTCCCCCCCGCCACCCCTCCATCGACCGCTGATAAGGCGACGGGGTCGCCGCCGCGGCTACGCGAGCGCGCGGCGAATCTCGCAGACGATGTCTTTCTTATTGAGAAATTGTTAGCGATCCTGAGCAAAGCTCAGAACCGCTACTATATATATATATATATATATATATATATATATATATATATATATATATGAGGGTGAGTCAAATGAAAACCGTAATTATTTTTTAAATATTATTTATTGTACACACATTGCCCAAAAGTGGATCACTTTACGACATAGTCACCCCCACGCTCAATCCATATCTGTCAGCGCTTCCGTAGTACATGGATTCCTACAAAAGAAGATTCTGGGACACGGCGCATTCACTCGTGCACCACGTGGCGTACCTCATCATCTGAATTCAACGTCATTCATTGATTCTTTGAGTGCCCCAAACATATGTAAATCGCTCGGGGCAAGATCAGGCGAGTAAGGTGGATGTGAGAGACATTCAAATATCAGGTCAGATCCAGGTTTCGTCGCCGGTGACGATTCGTCCAAGGAAGGCATCACCGTCACCTTCAACGCGCCGCAAAAGTTCACACGCATCGGCACATCTGTAACGAATCTAATTCTCTCTCTTTTTTTATTGGAATGAAACCCTCCAGAATTTTTTATACCGCACCATTTTTTATATAGCTCAAGACTTTTTCTTTTTAACTCAACTCATTCCGCCAATACGCGGAATGCTCACTAAATAGAATATTCACTAAATTTTCCCAGCTAGCTCAGTAAAAACAACACTTAATAATGAATTTCTCCTTTCATTTTTGCACGATTATGGGTTCGCAATTTTTATTTAAGCAGTTACCTACCGTTTTCTTACCATTTACTGCCTGGGCAACCCTATCCGCCCGCCATACGGGGGACGAGAAACATCTGAAAGTTTTTTCTATTTGGCTATTGATTGCTAGCTACTAATTATGCAGAATCACATAATAATTATTAGATCTTGTGTTCGTTCAAACATTAACAAACTGGTTTATTCAATTAAATTTTTTAAATCAACAGTGATTGCAATCCTCATTACCAATGCAACTATTGCCATTTTAATAAATGTTCAGTTCGGTCATGACCTTTTAGAAAATGTCTGATCAGTTTTTCACAATACCAGAGCTCTTTTCTGAGACGGCACCACGAAGATCTGCGGACGATGAATTCCAGGGCGTCGAGATGTCCACTCTTCTCTCTTCTACCGCGATCTTCGTTACCTATCGCCGATACTCTCCTGTCGCGAACACTGTTATGTCGTGCATCAGGTGTGCACCTAACCGCTAACTTAATGATTCGAACTCCTCTAACCTATCTACGATTTATTCCCTGCTTAAGTTTACAGTGTGACAAGAATCCTATTATCACAGCTCTATTATTGTTCCGTCCTTGACTCATGAAAATTTAACACTTCACACGTAGACACGTCCGGTTTCACTGCATAATGTCTGCATAAAAATGCTGCACAATATGTTCAAAGTCCCAATTGAATATTATTCTGCACTATGTCCTTACTCCGATAATATTCAACAATTCTTATTAACCTTTATTAAATTAAAATATCGATCGTACCAGCTATAATAATCCATAATAATAATAATAATAATAATAATAATAATCCATAATCTATAATAATCCACAATCTATAATTCCTATTATTCTTTCAAGAACAAAAGTTAAAGTCCAAACTCCTTAGAAATTTCCGACCTCACGCAATAATCTCTAGCGCTGACCTGTTTGGTTTGCTGTCTCGTAACAGAATGGGGCGAGTCAAAAACTTTTTGCTTCCCATATAACAGACTTCAATTCTTTTCCCAAGTCCCTTCTCATATCCGGTCATTTTTAATTACAATCGACGAACGGTCCCGGTATGTACACCTCCACTGGTTTCAACGCCCCTGTGATTGTAAGATGAACCTCGGTCATGTTTATCGGCTCCCTAGCAACCACATGCGATCGTCTACTCTTTGCCTGTAACAACCTAATATTCCATCTTTTTCGTAATTATTTATTGCCTAAATAACTGGTATATCACACATCGCTGTTTCAATTTCGAAGTCAGTTGTCGGGGCACCCATCTTGCAGACACTTATGAAATTCGAGCACATCATGCACAATGTGATGTACTGAATCATGACTAATGTGTGCAGATTTTGCAGTGTCGTCTAACGTCACTTTTTCCGTTGTCCATCGCGATTGCTTGAACGGCTGCGATGGTCTCGGGAATCACAAGGCGATGTGCCTGGCCTGGGCTCGGAGCATTGGCCACGGATGTCACACCATTCCGACACACCTGTGACAAACCGCCTTCACCATAGTGAACCTTCATTCGCCGAAGAATGTCAATAGGTTTCACACCTTCACTTCGCAAAAACCGAACCACAGAACTCTATTACTCTCTGGCGCAAGTTGCTAGTTGGGCAGCAATTTTTACATTGTTCCTGCGCCGGAGTTTGAGTTTCATCCCAATGATGCCACACAGGACACACCTGGCACACTATTGCAAACATGTGTATCAACATACAGGACACTAGCGCCATATTTGGATTTTTTAGTATACTTTTATGGTTTTCAGTTGACTCACCCTCGTGTGTGTATATATATATATATATATATATATATATATATATATATATATATATATATATGCAGAGATGACAAGATGATTCACTTTTAGTTCCCAGGGCCCGGCAACAAGAGTTTTTCTGTAAAAATTTCCCCGTTTTCGGGCCCACGATTACTCTTACGAAGTAAGTGTAAGTAAACCATTACGAAGTAAGTGTAAAATATCCACGAAAACGTAATTCGTAGTGTTATGCCCATAAATGAAAGTCGCACGCTAACTCAACAACAATTTATTGACTCCTTAATTACAATAGCTGCCAGCCATATTGCCAGTTCTTGGCAATCTCCAATGCCCTGCTTCCCTACACGTCCGGCTCCTGGACGTTTCCCGCCGACTGCTAGCTGAGATCGTCGCCCCACGACGATAGACTCCTGACTGCGGTTCTCTGGACTAGACTCGTGACTCCATTCGGAACTCTCTCGGGACTCCCTCGTGACTGCCCCCGGGGTGCCGGCCGGCTCCCTTTAAATTGCCGATGCTAGACAGCGACTCGCTCTCATGGCTCGAGCCTGCTAGGCCGTGACCACGGCTTGCCGCTGCTGCCGCCGATCCCCGCCAGAGCGCTCTGTCTTGTTGTTCGCGCGCCAAATCCAAAAGTCATGCGCAATGTGATAAGCCCGACATAACACGTAGTACTAAGCAATCATAACATAGTATCACGAAGTTCTAACATTTTAATTTTATAACAGTTTCCTGAAAGAGGAAAAACAAAGTGGTGAATGTAGTTACAGCTGATAAAGCACGCACCACAGAATTCGGTTAACAACATCCGCCTGTAAGGACAATGACTTCTTTCGGAGACGGCAAAAAAGTTGGCGGAACACAAATTATAGTTATCTTCCTTATAATGCAGACCAGTCCCAACATGTTACGGCAATTAAGATTTTTTTACATGGCTTTAAACCATCTCCGCATTTCTATTGCAATAGTCAAACACAGATGCACAAAAACATACATTAACAGTAGCGGTTACTCATTGAGTTAAAAGAGGAAAGCACTCTCAGAATTACCAAACAATCTGAATTACTTCATATTCACAAAACAAATGGTCTTATGTAGCAAATTTAATACACATACTTTTTAGTAGTAGTAAGATCATGTTATCCAACCTCAATTTTTTTACTATTGCTATTTTGTTATAGAAAACAAATCCGCAAAGTGGAGTATATATTTTAATGAATTATGAAAATATACATTTGGAAGCAAGGTTCTTATTTCCTTTGACTTGTTATTATGAATTATTAATTTAACATGTTAATATTTTAGAGTTTATTTACTTTTTTAATATTATTACAAACTGAAACACATAATTCCTTTCTTTAAAATAAGTAATTATTATGTACAGAAACCTATATTCTAGTTTTATTATAAAATAACCGTACAAGATGTTCGCATATTACTCTCATAATTTCATTTAGTAATTCTAAAAATTCCTTGTAATGTGTGTGTTCACTCTGGATTCAACTAGAGGTCGTCTATATGAGACTAAAAATGCGAAGATAAAAGTATCGCCTGTTACTATGCAACATGCAACTGAATTTGTAATTTTCTCTAAATTATGTTTATTATTTAAAGAATAGAATCAGAAGGATCCAATCTAACATTTGCCGGTACATTATTAAGTAATTCTTATTGGATCTGATACGACACAATCATGCATGCAGGCGAGTATTTGTTGAAACCAACACACGAGAAAATTTGGTTTTTATTATTTGGGACGGGTATACAATTATTTCATTGATTGCAGATAGAGTTAATCAATTTTACAAAGTTTTATTCCTCACTTTTAATAATTTTTTTCTTGGCAAATGTTCCTTTCTCATTTCTACATCTATCTTCCTACTTCTCTGTTTTTTCTTTTGGTTGCATTCCCCTTCTGCACCTCACCTCACCACAACACTCCATTTAACTACGGCGTCATTTTGGAATAGTTTCTCTCCAGCCCCGCACCTAAACGCCGTATGACGGCTACCACCTCCTGTTAGTTCTTGAAAATGTTTTGATTTGCTTTAAAATGATACGTTTAATCATTTCAAATTGATACAACACCTACGTCACACTACGTTTTACGTCGACTCAGCATCTTTTGAAGTGTGTGTGTGTGATTCCTACCACACAAATCTTTAAAGACGAACAACTCAATCTGTACGCTGCGTACTCGTAAATTTTTGTATATATAATTTATTTTACGGTAAAATTTTTTATTATTTTTACAGCAAAAATGATTTCTAATGGAAACAAATGAAATTCCACAAATGTACTCTAGTGATCTCCGATGAATTTTATTTACGGGACGTGTTGTTAAAACAAGTAGAGTTGTGTAAGAACATCATAAATATTTTTTCAAAAACATGTTTTTACGAAAGAATATTTCTTAATCTATTTTTCTACACAGTTGTCATTACTGTTTTGTCATTTGTCGTAGCGGAAACCAACTTTTTTATTCCCTCTTGATAGAAAGATACCGCCAGTGAAGACAACTACTTCTGAACACCGTTTTTGCAAAAACGGTATTTGCGGTTTGTGAAAAAATCATCATAAAGCATTCTTATTGTGAACGATCCGTATTCACAAATTTTTTCATTCACTTTTTCTAACAATCCATCATTGATAACAATGGCCGCTCGCTCTATGCCTCGTCATGAAAATTGATTCGCCTATCACTGAATTATCTAATCTAATTTCTAACTATTCCGTGACTCAATACGTTTTCACCGCAAATCTCTACATGCTGAGAATTTCAGCTAGCTTGCGTTCAAAATCGTTGTTCAGAATTGGCTGTCTTCACTGGCTATGAAGATGTCATCTTTCTATGAAGATGCATACAAAAGTATGTTTCCCGCCGAGACAAATGTCTGAACAATGGTGACAACCATATACCAATGGTGATAACCATTTCTAAAGATATTTTAAGAAATACTCTTTCATTTAAAAATAAATTTTATTTTGAAAAACAAAGTATGAGTTAGTTCACGAACGGTACTTACTTTAAAAGTGCGTCTCATATTATGTTCCACACATATTAACGAGCATTTTGATATCATTGAAATAATTAAATGCCCATCCTAAATAATAACTGCCAGATTTTCTCAGTTGCATATATGTTATAATCAAAGGACGAGTAAACAATTAATAATTTAACTACAATCTGATCATGTGCAGGCAAACGCACTACCTTCTTTTTCGTTTCAGCAGTCAGGATATAAGCCTTAAACTTACACTATTTACCTCTGTTAAGTCTCAGAGCCAAATTGCAATCCCCGAAGCATCGCATGCATTCGGAATGTCGGCCATGCGGTGCGGCCAATCCCCGAGTAGCCCCCGAAGCAGGTTCGGGCGAGGTGGGGGGAGGTGGGCGTGCGTGGGGATTGAGGGCGAGAGGGCGCAAACTGGACGAGCGCCACCCGCACCCTCCGCGCCGCGATTGATCCCCGCTCTCCATCAAACTGTCAGCGGCGCATATCTGCCTTTCCCCGCGCGCCCCGCCACTCCCCTCCCCCGCCCTCCGGCTGCCTCCGCGCGCACACGCAGCGGGGCACAAGGGCGCAAAACACGTTACTACCGACTCCAACAGAATTAAAATGCGTACTTTATTGGAGAAATGCGAAAGTACTAGACAGACTATACACTATGCGAAATTACTTGATAGACTATAGACCATGCAGAATTATTGGAGAAAGGCAAATTTTGAGGAGAAATCAAATTAAGCTCTAAACACATTATTTGCTATTTCCTCCATACATCACACACAACTTTTTTCAAGTGAAATAAATAATTACGTAAATAAATGAATATGTAAATACATCCCATTTTTAGAAATATATCTATTTAAAATAATCAAAACTTAAATTCTCAAATATTATTTACAGACTGCATGTAGTACATTCCAGAGAGTGACTGATAATTGATAACACCGGCCCGCGTCATTTTTTATGTCAGTAATATTTTATTTGTTTATTTACGCGCCTTTCGCACTGATTTCAAATCTGCAATCGGTATTTCCACATCAGTCCGTTTTTTTCTTTACAAGCAAATGTTTGAGTCATTTGAGGTCATTATTTGATTTTTACTCTAATATGAAATATTTATTTTTTGTTCATGCATGTCAGACGGGATTATACTGAATATCTTGCAGCCAACTTTTCTTAAGCCGTTTACCTACCTGCACAAAAAGACATAGCCCCATTGCATCTCATTCTGTTTTCCTCTTTAGCATAAGAATTGATTTTTACGTTTAGAATTACTACGCTACTGCTAAGTATTATTATATTGATCGTTTATAATTGATCCACGTCTGTTTTTACGTACGTCCTTTCACAGCACCTCTAGCGTTGAAAAACTCACTTAAACATTTGTGGAAACAAAATTTAAAACCTCGAATCACAAGCATCTTCTTGCCCTGCTGATTTAACACACACAATTCCGAAGATTCTGCCATGTTCACCCGTATTCCAGGACTAGTGCACTTTTCTTTGGAGTGGTGCAAAAACATTTACATGCGCTAGTTACGAATATAACCTTAATTAAAATATTTACTCCTTCAAAAACACTGGACGGACGAAACGGTGGGGAATCGGGTTATGCCTTCTGAAGTAACGGAAAGTGGAAGGGGATTAGCTGGGAAGCGAGGGTAAGGGACCGCGGGAGGTACTCCGGCAATTCCCAGGCACACACTCATTGCGTGCAATGGAACAGAACTCATTATTATTCGGCCGAATATTTTTAATAATTTAATAACTTTTTAATAATTGCTTCATTAACTACTCATATGTAGAATTACTGACGACAGATACTGGAACAGATTCGTGCAAGTATGGTAAGGGGCATCAAGATGTACAATTTTGAAATTTAGATTGAATATTAAATACAAATATTTCCATTACACATAAATCGAATCCATTTGTATTTATTCATAAATTAAGTTTAGAAGGTGAAGTTACAGTATTAGATAATTATAATCGTATTTCTGCAGAAGATTATATGGTAGAGCAATGTTGTAATAGTAGCTGATACCAAGAGCAAGAAAAAAACTTTGGATTATTAATATCAAAATCAAGAATCTTTGCAAAGACTTACTCACCAAGTGTCAGTTTTCAATAGACGTGCTGTCTCGTTAAGATAGTATATTTGCTTTCCAACAGAATTATTCATTATTTGCTACATAACCTCTTAAATCGGAGCTGAAAATACATTACACCCTGGTGTTAGGAAGAGCCAACCTAGCAAACATTCTTGAATCTAAACAAAAAATATATTCATCTCAAAATAGTTACTACAATAAGTTAGTTTGAGAAAGTGTTGAAACATTAGATTTTACCTACTATTAGCCACCTATTATCATTTCGAAGTCGCGAATATTACATAAGAAAATCTATTGGTGTACACAAAAGTCAATTCATTATAACATTTTTATCTTTATTAAAAATCCTTTATTAAGCTGCTGAAGAGATTTATTATGTACTGCTGAAGAGATTGATTCAAAATGTATTTATGAATATACGAGTAAGTATTATATTGCTACAATGCATTCGTATGTATATGTAGAATACACACACAAATAAATTACACTTGTGACTTGAAACAGGAAATACACTGCTGACGAGTGTGAGGAAAATTGGGATCTTTAGCAGTAAACAATGGCTGTTCTGAAACGCCACACGTTTACAGAAGTTAGGACTTTTTCTTCCTCGCGGCATGACGTCAGCTGCGACGAAACTAGTGGCGCACTTTTTTTTAGTGTGCTCATTTTTTAAATTTATTTTCTTCCTGTTCGGCATAATATGCCTTTCAGGGTTTTAATTTACCATTTAATAATACAACATAAGTTTTCGCCTTTCGGCTAACAGTATTTGAGTTTACCTCGAAAAACAAAGTCTGCAGAGCAGTAATTCAGAAGCGATTCTTTTACGTTTTATTAGTGCTTAAGTTATTCTTGGAAGTTATTTAGAGTTTTCGGCCACAGAACTGGTTAACAGGGGGACTGGATGATTCTAGTTTACGGTGGTTTAAGAGAGTCTTTGGGGTATCGGAGGATAAAGCGGTTTGGAATGAAAGCATTTTTGCCTAGATTAAATATTTGTGCACTTGTAGAAGACGGAAGAAGGGTGAAAGATCTGTTGCTCATATGTTGACTGTGAAGGAGGGATTTTTAGCTCTTTGTGTATTTGCTTATTTGGAATACACCACCGGCTTGTATGGCTTTTCTTAAATACTTGTTTTGGATAGTTTGAAGTTTCCTTAGATGTGTGTTTGCTATATTGTAACAAATTTGACAGGCATAAGTTATGTACGTATGACGGACGTATTACAGTTTTATCTATGGATAATGCGCATTCCAGCCTAAGTGAAAACTTGTTAGTTATTACGGGATAAAGTTTGTTAATTTTTCCGCAAGTTTTGTTTCTGATCCCTTGAATGTGGTTTTTCTATGTTAACTTTTGATCTAGCAATATACCCAGATACTTAACGGGTGTTTCCTTATGAAGCCATGGAATTTCAATATTACTAATTTTAATTTGTCGTGGTTGATTAAGATTTTCTTAATGTGAATATTTTAGGCTGTAGTTTGGTAGGGTTTATGGCAACTCTCCATTTCATTGTCCATTTGACAAATTCGTGTAAGTCCAACAGAAGATCTTTGCAAGCGTTGGAAATATTTAAATTTGCATTAAATAATACTGTGTCATCCGCATAAAGTGCTATTTCTGAGTAGATAATTTCTGGGTAGTCTGCTATATATAGCAGGCATTGGGTGAGGCATTGGTTTCGGTTAAAAATTTGAATAGTAGGGATCTTATAAGTTTTTCAAATATTTTTGGCTAAGGTCGGTAACAAGCTTATTGGTCTACAGCTACGAGGATCTTGTGAATGTTTGTCCGGCTTGCATATTGATGTTATAATAGCAGTTTCTCAGGTCTTTGGATAATATCCTAATCTTAAACATGCATTGAAGAGATCTGTTAATGCTGCATTCGCATTGCGAGGTAATTCTTTCATCATTTAATTATTGATTAGACCATGACCTACTGATTTTCTCGGTTTTAATGCCTTAATGATTTGATACGTCTCGGATGGAACTATAAACTTAGTTTTTATTGGAACGGAATATCGTGGAGCTGATAAGATTTCTTCCATTTCTAGTTGGAAATCAATGTCGGTTACAGGGTTAGTTATAAATATTTTTTCAAAATTTTCCGCTAAAGTTTCTGCTTTTTCGGAATCCGTAGTTGCTAGTTCTGTGTTAGTTGATAACTGGGGGATGAAAAAGATTTACTTTGTAATCATTTTAACGATATTCCACATTGTCCTAGAGTTTGGGGAGATGCTGGCTAAAAAGTTTTGAAAATGTGTACTTCTAACTTTATGTAGCTCTTGTTTAATTTTTAGAGAAATTCTATTAACTTTTTGTTTAAAAGTTTTATTACGTGAATAGTGCCACATTGTACGAAGGTTATGCTTTTCTTTAATTAAATTTATTAGTGGCTTTGAAAGAGGAGTATAATTTTTTGTGAAATTCCTTTAATAGAAGATCTTTTAATAGCATTTTTAATTACGTTTTGGAGGGAGCTAATACAATTGTCTATTTCTGATGATGTTTTAAGATTTTTCGGATACTGACATTCATTAATTAATTAAAAACTGACATTCAATAATTTCTACACATGCCCCAATTTACTTTTGCCTCAATTATTTTTTCGTCTTGATGTGACTGAGGTTCTGCTTTGAATGAAATTATTACTGGATTGTGGTCCAAATCTAATTATGATTTCACATTTAGTAAATCGGTAGATTTAAATTTTGTGTAATCACTATATCTAGAATGTCAGGAATAACATTTGGGTTATAGGGGTAGTATGTGGGCTCTGAAGGAGCTAATATATTAAGATTGCTTTGCGGTACGGTATTTCTGAAGATGCTTGCCATTGTATGAAGTAATATTACAAATAATGTTACAAATTTGGGTTTTACAGTTCAGGTCTCCTGCTAGTAATATATTAGATCTACCATCAAACAATGCTTCCATAAAATTCTACGGAAACTTTTTGTTGGGAGGTTTATAAGCTGCAACTACAAATATGTGAGGAAAATCCAATTCGATCTTGATAATAATTGTTTCTATTTCGTTTGAGGGCGGGGATTGTATCAATCGTCTCCTGTATTATTTCAGTAGTATACCTTTTCGTTGCGGCTCTCACACGCAACCAATCTTTATAAATAAGGTCTCTAAAGAAAGAGAATTTCACGGAGACGTGACGAATTGCACTTTGACTTTAAAAATATGAAGGATTTGTTTTAAAAAACGCATATAAATATTCAACTCAAATGCAAGCCGCAACACTTGCCAAAGTTTTCGTCAAATAACTACTAAATAAAGCATTCTAGACCCTCAAAAACTAAAATTTTGACGCCAATGGCCTCAAAGAAACGTTTTTCACACCATAATCTACAAGATGAGACATTTCTCTACATTCAATTAAATTTTCGGTTCCGCGTTTCAATGCTATCAAGGCCATCTCAATATTTCAGCCCTTGCTGCTGGTAGCCATTTTTGTGACGACATAATTAGAAGGTTTAGATTCCTCAATCTTATATTTACGCTTTCTGTATACACAGTGGTTTGTGCTGATTGACGACGTTTATTTGCATAATCATTAATTCAAGATTTGTTCTCCAGCAAGAACTAGGAGAATTATTATAACTGCTTGATACCTATGAAGAAGTCTTATGCGTGTAGTGAAACCATTCAATTAATGTTATGCCGTGGTCTGTAAGTGCTATATACCTAATTGTGGAGGGATGTGGGTGTACAGTGAAGAGTAAAGACTGTGTTTGTGCTTTATCTGTATTTTCGTCATCAGCAGTGATTCATTGAAATTTTCAAGTCAACGGGTTCAGACACGTAGCATTCTCAAAAGTCAAAAGCTAATTTTTTGTTACTACCACGAAAAGCAAAGAGCTAACTGTAAAAAAATATTGAATAATTACTTCAAATGTCTTTAAGGAAGTGTTGTAAATTGTTTCAAGAAAACTCTCCATAGTACTAAATAAATCTTAGTTGAAAATTTCTTTTAAACGTCAATTGCATTGTTCTTTATTTTTATTTGATATAGTGTTAGTACATTGTAAGTTACCTTTATAAATTTTTAAGCAAATAAACACGTTTCGTTAGCAAATTTCCCTCTTAGAATGGAAATAGAAGGGATGAATGTAGTGTTTAACATGCGAGAGTTCTCGCATGGGTACGCGGAAGTAGTAGGGGAAAACTTGTGTTATGGCACAACACAATGAAAAAACTTTTTAAATTAGCTAAAGTAAATTATATTTATACAAATGAAAAACAAAAATCAAAACGAGCTAACCTACAATACTACGTGAATTAATTAAAAAAAGCAACTGAATTTAAAATTATAGAAAGATTAGCATATACTTGGGTTTTTATTTCTTGGCGTGTTGCTAGGAGTCGCCTCATCTCGACTGCATCATACGAGATCATGACTGGAGAAATACATGAATACATTTACGAGGGTTTGGGATTATTACTACTTATGATCAATGCATTCAAATAACAAGACAATTATCTTTTCAATAAATGTAGTGACATGAACGTCACGTGCAATTTAATTATTTTAAATCTGAAAATTGGACTAAAATTATTTAATATTCCTTGATGGCCATCACCTAATTTTTAAAATACTAAATTTTAATTTCTTTAATTTCCAAAACTAAATTTAATTAATTTTGATAACAGTCTTGGCCTTGTACATTCAATGAGATCGATTCATTTCCGATTTGAATTTAATGTTCTACTATTTGTTACTTTCCTTTTCGACGGATACAGCCATCTTGAACACCGAGAAGATCCAGAACCACCAGTCTTCCTATTTATTCTACTCCTCCATATTTGGCTGCGAAAACATACACCTGATACCGCCAACTAACTTCCAGTCCGACCTACGTCGAAGTTATCTAACGTCGAAGTTCGTTAGGCGACCCTTCGCGTATCAAATCCCGGAGCTCTCTCCACGAAGCTACTCGCACGCAAGTCAAATCCCGTCTGACCTTCAGTCCAGCCAAAAAACATTATTACACTTTTTCAGTTCATCTGTTTGTTTCTTCATTGTTTCCTCACTGTTTTATAATCCCTTACTGCTAAGCTTCTCGTGATTTCCAACTTGATTGAGTCTTTTCTGTTTTTCTTTTTTAACAAAGCCATTACTATCGAACCAATTATTAACATAAATAAATTCTAATAATTTATTTATTTGTCCGAATCACGTTTTAATATCGTGACCCGAAGCTCTTTTATGTTAATGTCTCTGTTCTTTATACTTTACCCTGCCACCATCGTCCCTTATCACGTAAATACCCCGGTATTTTGATGTACTTCAATATATATATATATATATATATATATATATATATATATATACACATACATATAAAGACGAAAGTACGCTGGCTTACGGCGCGATAATCTCTGAACCCTTTGTGCTAGCTTCCTTTAAAGATCTGGAGTACTATAAGCTATGTTTTACAACCATAAATCTTAATATATTTACAAAATAATTACTTTTCCGAACATTTTTCGCCTGGCTTTACATCACAGATTTAATAGTGGATCAATGTCAATAGTTTAGCTGCGCGCCACCAGAAGATGACGTTTGAGATCTTCTACTGTTTTCATCAATGTCCAGAATAATAACGAAATTCATTGAGGTTTGAATAACGTAAAGTCCGTGAGTAATCGTTGGTGATTTGTTAGTTTTGAACATGGAGCTATGAATGGTTTTGAACGTTGGTGGAATATTTGAACGAAATCCGTACTGAAAATTAAAAAGAACGTCAATGTAGAAACATTGGCCTTAGTCCGTGTTGTATACAAATTGTGGCAAGAAAACATGTGAGTCTTAAAGTATTTAGAGAGTTAAAAGTACAAAAATATACAGTAAAGTACAATGTACAATATGTAGATATCGTGTACAGGTATCGTGTATTTTCTAAACAAACTCTTCTTTTACAAAAATTTGTGAACATTAAATTGTTTGAAACAATGCCGAAACGAAAGTTGCAGTTGGCAAAACAGAATACAGGTGCTAAGAGATGGGCAGCCTATTAAAATTCTGAATCGACTACTTAGAAGCAAGAGCGACTTGCTAAACAACAGTCACCATTGAAAACAATACTGTAAAGAAGGAAGCAAATGTGAATAACTATCTATGAAGTAGGGAAGATTTTCGTTATGACTCTCGATTTGACTATTTACACACCTCTCATGTTGAAATGGGTAAAATGGAAAATATTTGCATATTTTTGTCAGCCCTGTTGAACTTTTTTGTTCAATATGGGCAGGGGACTAATAGAGTGGTATTAATTAATCAATGATCCTTTACATATTAAGACTAATCGGTACTGTTGTTTCGCATGTCAGTTGCTCCCAGTGAATTAATTCGTCTATTTTTCTATAAAAAACTAGCAAAAATTAATTTATCAAAAATATGTATGTCTAAACTAATAAAAAAATGCTAGGACTTTTGGTTTCTATTTTTCACGTTTCAAGATCCATAGTATCTAGCACTTCAAATCAAATAATGAAGCTAATATTGTTTTGTTAAGTGGTCCAGTACATTGTCAATTTATTGTATGTATATAATGTACAGGTTGGTGGATCAGTATTGCTGTTATGTTGCGATGATATTGATTTACCTGAACAAATAAGTTTTATACTACAAGTTACTAGTACATAGGTCTTTAAACAAACATATTTCTGTCGTCTTCAAAATAATTATAGAAACCGGCAATTACATTTCAGCACAGTTATTTTCATTTACTTTTTTGATTATGATACGCTACGACATCCATATCTATTTGTCCGAATTTGTCTACTAACGTACCCATGCGAGAACTCTCGGATGTTTCGTGTACTCCTCTTGAAACTGTAAGTCCCTTCAAGTTCACGAGTTGGCAGGAGATAAATTTTTAATCTTTCTTTATAAATGCAATAGATGAAAAATATTAAAAAGAGTTAGTCTTACAATTTAACAATTTATTGAAAGTATTGGTATAATATATAAACCTCCTTCGACAGCCTGCTACGGGCCTTAGCTGACCAGCGGTGACAGCCTCTCGGCCATGGGATAAGGAGTTCGAGTGGTTAGCACGAGCACATCCCTTTACCGATACGCCGCTCTTCTTAACCTTAGGATAGGCTTTCTCATCGTCACATAGCAATCGATACTGAGACATTTTTAAGAAAATCGCACAGTTCTAATTTACCTGGCCGGCGATCAAACTCGGCGTTGCGCCGTGGAAAGCGAGCACGCTAACCAATGAACCACCGAGGGCGGGATATAAAAGCACAAAAAGAATATAAGTGAGTCTACAATTATTTTATGAGTATTTTGTATTAATAGTTTAGATTTGTTTATTGTTTTTAGCTATAAAGTGAGGAATGTTTGGGAGCTGAAACTCCCAATTAAAAAAATGCAAACTTTCTTTAGTAGGAAAGTGAACGAGGCACACCGAAAATTTCCAAAATAGGGGGCAAGACAAGACAGGGCTAACTTGGCGGGGCCGGGATACAATGGGAGAGAAGTAGGCCCCACCGTAGGGAATGAATAAATCGAATTCCTCTTCCTGGCTAAAAATTTACTGTAATAAATGACTGGGCAATGCCAGGTAGTTCAGCTAGTATATATATATATATATATATATATATATATATATATATATATACTATCTCTCTCTCTCTATATATATATATTATATATATATATATATATATAGAGAGAGAGAGAGAGAGAGAGAGAGAGTCTTTAGCGTATCTCGCAACCCATGACTGGCAGCGCCTGTTCTTGTTTTGGCAGTTTGGCAACCGCGTGTCTGCCGCCTTTCAATACTGCCGTGGCTGGCACGTCGAGACAGCAGAGGACGTGAGCTATGCGCCATACTCTGCAACAACTTTCCTCTTTCTGTGTTTTCCCATTCAAGGGCTTCGGCGGGCAGGTACCCGGCTCACACACCAGAATCTTTTCGCGCTGCGCAGGATGAGTGGGGTGGGGTGGGGTGGGCCGGGGTGGGCTGGGGCGGGCCGGGCCGGGCCATGAGCTAGCAAACAAAATGTCTCTTCAGGCAATTCTGTCCAGTATGCTTAAGAAACAGAAGATAGGGAAGGACGTTATGACTAATTTATCGATTTATTAACAGCAACGTAACAATAATTATTTAATGAACGCTGGCTCACAGAGAAATTACAAAGATATCTCGTGAAACATCACCGCCAAGCTGTTCATTATTTATAACAATAATTATTTATTATTGAACCTGGAAATAATTTACTTTTATATTTATTTATTTATTTATTTTATGTCACATCAACTACAAAGGTTATTAGCAAGCTGGAAATTAAACAAATAGGGAAATCTTAATAAAATTAATAAATATTAATAAAATAAACCTGAATTTCTAGATTTCTAATAATTTCTCCTCCTTTCCTTTCTCCTTGTTTTGGGAACTGGCATTTCCGGAAATTGTTATTGAAACATTTCCTGACTAAGGAAGATTTAGTGCCGAAGTAAACTTCCACCAAAAATACACGTTGATACTTCGTCAACATTTTCGGAGCGATTCTTCTTTCCTGAACGTGAGTTCCTACGATTATGAAAGAAGCATGAGTGAATGACTGCCCAAGCACAGAATAAGTGCTTGCTCTTTCTTTCAACTAAAATAGCCCCGTTCTCCTGCCCCGAAATCTGCGACGGGGGGAGGGGTTTGTGAAAAGTGAAAGGGAAGTCTATGGTATTTCACGCGTTGCCATATTGCCAAAACAAGAGGTTGTACTCTCAGGTATGGGTTGCGAGTTAGACTAAAGACCCGCTATATATATATATATATATATATATATAATATATATATATATATATACACGTATATTGTACACAAAGCATATACATTTACTATTATATTTTTTAACATAACATTTTCATAGAATTCTCTTTTCCCCCCGAGATCTTGTTCAAATCTAGTGCCTCATTACGTAGCAATTTACGTGCAATGGTTCTCTTTCAATTTTATCTACTACTGGAATTAAACCTATATCTTTGTACATGCAAAACAATTCAATTCTATAGCGTTCCATTTTGTCATCGAATGTTAGCGTGCCCTATTTCTAGAAACACGATAGCGAATCCCAGTGAGCACGCGCGTGATAATGTGAAGCGAAAGGCGTGAATGTTTCTGTAATTGACGGGCGAGCTGCAGAGTGAACACATCGCGCAGTGGATTGAATGAATTTGCGTACATTAATGTTGGTTATTAGCAAAAGTACAGTATCTGGCAGCCCACGTGCATCATTTCAAGATAAATTTACACCCGTATATGAAGCTGACACAATGTATTATAATTTAACTGAAGATAAATCCATACTTAATGTCGTTGGGGACTGAATTCGTAACGGGGTCGTAAAAACACCAGACGTTCCATTATGTAATACGGAATGTTAATGAAAAAAACGCGAGTCAGTGGCCAACAAACGTTCTGTTTTGAGTATTAACATTCAAGTACTTTGCTTGGTGCAGTTGTCATGCTGATAGTTTCTGTGAACATGAAATTTTTGTTAGACGGATTGACATTTTCGCATGTGCTGTAGGAGTTAGCCAATATCTTTTGCTCTGACTGCCAATGTTAATTATTTACTACTTTAGACACTGATCTAAATAGACTTCGTAATATGAATAAAAGAATAAAGAAAGTACGATTTACAATTAGTTGATTTCAGACTTCAACACATCTTCTGCTATTATACGTTCAAACTTTCGATTCAAAAATAATTTCATATTAAACATCCTGATCATCAAAATCATGTATTTTTGATGCTGTTTATCCTAAGAACCAGTATGATTTGAAACCGGCCTCACGCTACAAGGAGCTATTCCTTGTCGCAGATCTTTTCAATAAAAATCTTGAACTTCCTCGAAGTGCAACTGCTGGTAACAACTTGTTTCGATAGCGTCAGACGAAGTCCTTTCAAGCTGCTAGTCCACTGTATTGCTGCAAGGACTCTCTGGAAGCGTCTACCTGCACGGCGTAGCACCAGGTACGTGCCGACATCTCGTGCGCGATATCCCATCCTCCTCCAAATAGAAACGACGCGGCAGCGCCGGCGCGCGCAGAGCACGCGCCGAGAAATCTGCGGACACCGCCCCGCTCCCTCCCCCCCCCGCACCCGCCCTCGAGTGCGCGCGGCTGCAGATTTCGAGCAGATCCCAAGGAGGCCGTAGTGCACGAAGGGCGGAGGCGGAACCGAGCGGCACGCGTCCCTTATCGCGCGCACGTCGTCGCGCGCCTCCGGGACGCTCCCCTGGGGCGGCGGCGTGGGGTGGCGTGGGGCGGCGTGGGGCGGGCCTGGCAGGATAGTCCGGGCGGAAGCAGCGGCGGCAGGCGGCTGGTGTGGTGCGGTGCGGCTGCGACGCAGAAAGGAAGGCTGAGGTGGTCGCGGATGAGATGGCGTTCGGGCGATAGAACTGTGAGACTGGGGGGGGGGGGCGGCAGGGCGAGGGCGAGGGCGGAGACGGGTGCCATGAGGCACTAAGAAGCGGGGTGCGGCGGCCTTTTGCGGAGCTGGGAGGGGAGGGGAGGCGGAAAATGTAGAGGAAGGAAGGGGATAGAGCAGGGTGGTGAGTGATGGTGTGCGGAGAGGTGGAACGGAGCGGGAAAGAGTGGAACAGGGTGATGAGGTGGGGCAGGGAAAGAATAAAGGGCGAGCAGAGTGGGAGGGAATGATTCGAGCAAGGAAATGAGTGAGGTGGGGACGAGTGAGTAGATCAGGGAGGGGAGAGTGGGCATGGTAGGTGGGTAGAGGAGTCAGGATGAGTCGCCCAGGGAGACGGGGAAGAGGTAGACGTGTAAGAGGTAGAAAGAGGAGAGAGAAGAAGGGGCAGGGGGAGATGGGAACGAGGAAGTGATGAGGGAGTCAGGATGGATCGGGGTGTAAGAGGTGAGGAAGGGAAAGTTCCCTGGTGGGGTGAGGTGGTGAGAGAGGGTGGTGTGTGGCGATGGAGAGGTGGGCTGGGTAAATCGGTCGGTGGCAATGGGGGGAAAGAGCGTCTGATGAAAGCAACGGAAGCAAAGGAACGGGAGAAGGCAGCGACAGAGGCGTTGCCTACGGATGAGTCGATGTGACTGGGAGCTCGCGTGGGAAGACGGGAACGGAGATCAAGGCTGCATCGACCAGAGAGTTTTGTGGGTGTGAGCTAGAGAGATGCCACCCGGCAGGTACATGGCGGGTGCTGCAAAAAAGGATAATACAAGGTGAAGGATCGAATTTTGCTGGTGGTGACGATAGAGGAAAACGAAGTGGCGAAGAAGACATCAAGCTATATCGTGAAACAGTTCACTAGAAGTAGGGGGAAAAGGTTGATGCAAATGAAAATATGATATTGACGTGTTGTGACAGTCGAGTTACGTGAAAATTAACGTGAGAAACGACTTGTACAACCAAGCCACAGGATGAGAAATTATTCCACTGTGTACGGTTATAGGATCCAGACATCGTAATAGTTACTTTACAGTGATATGATGATCGAAAGTGGTTTGTAAGAAAAATGTTCTAGGATGAAGTGAGTGACAGTAGTACATTTGCAATGACAATCGCGTGACATTGTTCTGAGAGAGAAATAATATTGACGGTATCTGAGAATGATGTAAAGAGGGCGTACACATGTTCGACAGGAAATTTAAAAGCGTAATACGAAAAGAAAGTCGAAAATATGTTAGTGACAATATTTGGTAGTGGAATAAAAAATCACAAGCGAAGGTTGAGACGCAGCCGGAGCCATCGGAAATCCTGAGAGTGTCGTGCATCGCTGACGCGTACAAGTGGAGTGCACTGAGCTGTGCAGGTCATGTGTATCGGAGTGATGGCGATGGCCGCGGGGGAGCGCCGAAATGTAGAGAACTCAGGATTGTCAATGCCAGGACGAAGGGACAAGGAAGTACGTGGGAAATAGCAGGGTGTCAATTGCTGAAACGCATCGATATGAATACCTAAGTACTAAATAAGACACGGGTATGGGAACATTTGTATCCGCAGGACATCAAGAGGAGGAGGGGTGTTGAGATATTTTAGACACGCCTATCAAATAACCGGATCCTCATCCAAAACACCGTTTTGGCAATAAATATGTAATTCCATTTACAAGAATTTAGTATTCACCCAATAGATATTCAATATACCACATTTCAAATCCAATCACCATATCAACTCATCATATTTATACAATATCACACCATATAAATTACTAATGGATCATGTGCACTGGAAGGTTGACGGGTGAAGCAGGGATTGCCGCGAGAAAATCTCAGTGAGCGCCTACGAACTCGGCAGACCGTTGAGCGCCCTAGAAGCGACCCAAGACACGCGAAAATGATGGCGCGGAAAGCAAGGGGAGGGTAGTCTTCCCACGCTTCTGTCCCTAAAGGCTGTCCCACTTGGGAGCCGGGTGACTACATTGCGCCGAAACCCCGCCGCGCGCCGCTAGGCGCACCGTCGTACAAAACACCCAAGAACCTGTTCAATGTTGGGTATCTCTGACGAGAAATAAGTGTATATGTGTTTATAAGATTGCTGAATTTGAATATTATGATGAAATTTCAAAATTCAAAATGAAGACCTCACAATGCCAAACAAGCTATACAAAAATGAAGCGAAAATGGAAAGAAACTTTAATATCAGGATATTCATTCTTGTTGAACGCAAGTTTCTATTCAAATTTGAAAATTTAAAATTCTGAATAACATTTAAGGAAAATAGTAGGAAATGGTGTGGCATTTACGATGCTATCATCGAAATCAATATTAGATGTAGGCTCCCCACACTTACAGTAGAGAAGGAAAATGAGAACAGAACCCTTAACTTTCTAGACCTATCCATCACTTTAGTGAATGACAGACACGCTTTTGACATATACAGGAAACCGACACACACCGACACAGTAATTCATAACAGTTCACAACATCCACCCTCTCACAAACACGCAGCATTCCATAGTATGGTTCACAGATTGTTCTCAATTCCTCTTTCCCCCCAGAACATCAGGAAAGAAATTCTTATCATTAAACAAATAGCTACCAATAATGGCTACAACGACTGTCTTATTGACAATCTTATCAAAAGAAAAACTATCTCCCTTAACACAAAAACATTAACTTCACTGACTCCCACGCACACAACACACACGCACACCAGATATACCATCCCCTTCTTTGGAACATTGTCACTCAAAATTGCCAAAAAGCTCAGTCAATTCGACATACACGTCACATTCAGCACACCAACCTGTCTCCACACCACACTCTCCCACAACAAAGATCCAATCCCCAAGCCTCTATCATGTGGGGTGTACTCCATTTCCTGTGGTAGTTGCAATGCTAAATATATTGGCCAAACCGGAAGATCCTTTAAACAAAGGATCAAAGAACATAGACAAGCTCTCACACAAAAAACCACACATTCACACTTTGCCAACCATCTATTAGAACAAGGACACTCGTTCAATGCAGACACTGACGTCAAAATTTTAGAAATTGAAATCAGATACACACATAGACTTAAACTAGAAGCAATACACATTAATAATTTATTAAACAATCCCCAACACGCTATTTTGAATGAACAGATTCCTTCTCTCTCCCCTCTTCTGAAACTGGCCGCTTCCAAAGCACATTAACCCCTCTGCCTGCCTCTTTTCCGCCACCCGCCTGGGCCTTTCCCGCAATGGCCATTTCCTAGAAAAAACCCTGTGTTCTCCCCCTCCCTCCATTGAACGTTTCCTTTAAATAGCGTACAATGCCTTCGCCCTTCACTGTCTTGTCTGGACTGAGGCCCACAGCCGCCTCTGATAGGTATGTCAGTTTGCTCACCTAAATTATTAATTTATTAATTCATTTATTTATTTAGTTACATATTTATTCATTTTCTATTTTCACCTCTCTTCAAAATGTACATTTTATTCAAAATTATGTTTCCATTTATTATACTTTTCCAGTTTTCTTTCACTCCAGTTTGATTCATAATATTATTTGTAATAGATTTCATTTATTTAATTTAATTTTCATTTGTCATTTTTTAAAAAATTATATGTCCATTTCACATTTTACATTTTCTTAAAAACCAATTCTTGACGATATTCTGTAAAAGTTTTTAATTCTTTAAAATTTTTAAAATTTTTTGTAATTTAGATATATTATTATTATTATTATTATTATTATTATTATTATTGTTTTTGTAGCACTGAAGATGGTCGCAATGCGTCCGAAAAAGCTTTATGCCACAAGAAACTGTTACGTTGGGGAGCCTACATCTAATATTGATTTCGATTTAAGGAAAACTACTGATTAGGGGATAAATTTGAATTAAAAGTATTTTGAGTCAAGTGACCAATTTAGATATAAATAAGTAGTTCTACTACAGAAAATACGGAGTTCACCGAAAATGGGACCAATTTTTTACAGTTTTTTGCTGCATATGAGGAAAATTTTTAAGAGAATATTTTGAGCCTTTTTACAATGTTTAAATTTGTTCATAAATTCCTTTTTTGACGCAAATTATGCAGAGAATACTAATATTTGCGAGTCATGAGCAGTATTTTTGAAAATACCAGTGGCAGTGGCAGTTGCCACCTCGGAGCAGTCTTTTTACTTTCTCGCCTTACGAATTTTTCATAAGAAGAGAAAGTTATGTAATCATGCGGCGGAAAACAGCGCATTTTTGCCAGAAAAACTCTTATAGCCAGCTCTGGAAACGGGAAAGTGGATGAATCTTGTTGCTACATTTAAAAAACAAATCCTCTAACACGTGTAGCCAGAATCCATATTTTGTTGGTTCTTGATACCCAAAAATCGATTGACGACATAACGTCCGTCTGTTATCAACGCTAGCGCCTAAACCTTCAGTCGATTTTCTCCAAAATTGATATTTTAGAAGTAGTTTTTGCGTAATTTGCGCTTGAAATTTACGAAAATATTGTTTCTCAAACGACCCTTTTTCTTTAAATTTTCTCCAGTTATGTAATGAGGGAATGTAAAAAATACGACTCACATCCAATTTGCGGGTGTTGTTAGTTTTTTTTTCGAAAATTGCAAAACAATCAAAACTACAAAATTGAAGATACAGAGTTTTGCCTCAGATCAAGTCTATTGTACAAAATTAGCTATTTAAAAAAGGCCGTGTACAAACAAGCCGCATTTTCTTTAAATTTTCTCCGGTTATGTAATGAGGGACAGTAAAAAATACGACGCTAGTCCGATTTGCGGGTGTGTTAGATTTTTCGAAAATTGCAAAACAATTAAAACTACAAATTGAAGATACAGAGTTTTGCCTCAGACAAAGTCTGTGACAACATATCTGGCAAGCATATTTTGAATGAAGCCACTATGCTCCGTTTCGCGTTGCTTCAGCTTGCACGTGTACATCCCTTTCTGGATTTGGCGGGGAAGTGAGAGCTGAGTCAGGGGAAGTTGCCCGTGCCCGCAGGAGCGCAGGGCTTCCCAGGCGGACAAGTAGCCCGTGCGGGCGCAATTTGACCCGACCTCACCAGCCCTTACCCGTATGGCTGAAGCACTGGCACGAGGAGGCGCATACAGATTTCAGTGCATTTGCTTTATGCAAATTAAATCATATGTATTTTAACTCTCGTTCTAATGATACACTTTTGCACAATGCTAACATTCAAATCATACGATATTCAGTACTACACAGAAGTCATTAATAAAACAAAAGTTACTATTCCTTCATTATGAGCAGATTCAATTAAACTACATCAAACATATTTTCTTGAAAATACTGAGTAATTTCCTAGTTTAGAATTTTAGCAAAAAGAATCAACATTCACTAGTATAATAAGCCTTGTCCTAGATACCTCACGAATACGAGATATCCACTCAGCTGAAAAGCACGAGCCCGACAGCGAACATCGCAGAACAAGCAAGTGAATATCCCCTCCGCTAAGCAGCCCCTTTTCCAGCTGCTTCCAAGCCTTCTCGGGCCATCGGCCTCCCTTGCCCTGCGACCTTCGTCGCCCGAGAGAAACCATTTTCCGTCGTCAGCTCCTTCACCGCCTCCTCTCCCTTCGCAGGGCCTGTCCCTTCGGCCCTTGTTTCCCACCCGCGCCCCCAGGCGACGAGACGAATCTAAATAAAATTGCGTTGCGCCACCCCGGTGCGCCCGCGCCGCCCGCCGCCCCACGCCCTCCCGGCCTCTTCCCCGCCCCGCCACCCCCGCGCCCTTGCCTCGCCAGGTCACCGCCGCAGCCTCGCACCTGCACTATCCCCGCTTCGCCGCAGCTCCGTCACACGCCATCCCCATATCCCGCCCCAGCAACGCCTCCGTGCACCCCAACGTCACCCAGTCGTCGCCCCTGACCCCACCCCCACTGAGCGTCGCAAGACAGCGACACCTGTTTTATTTCGTATTCGAGACGGGGCGCCGGTTCCTCTTCTGTATGCTAACTGACGTCTCGAAAGCAGAAGTGCTTTTTTTGAACAGAGGGCCAGGCGCGAGGTTAGGGCGCATCTGAAATGCTAACCGCGGGAAATATTGTAGACATAAGTATTTATCTTCGCGAGGGGAGTTCCCCTTCATAAATTTGCATTGTTTTATTTGAATCAAAGGAACATTGTAGACAACAGGTACTTTTTTTCCTGTCAGGTCACACCAGAAATCGCTTATCTTCTGAAGGGGAAGTCGAGAGTCCAAGAAATATGTTCGTAATCGGTTTAGAAGTTGCTGATGCCTTCTTGCCGCTGATGCTTTCTTTGATATTAAATTACAATTTTCCGATTTTTACGATCTATGTGCAAACAGCAATTGTGAAAACCTGTGTTTCTTCAACATACATGTTTCAGTCAACCATGCCTCCTTATAGGAAAGTCAGTGATGTCATAATATGTAAGAATGTGATAGTGTGACCACGTGTACGAATATCATTTCAAATTACACTATCACTATTTAACTTTTTGTCAGTCCTTGGACATTAAAACTGTTTTCCTTTATCCACAAGATTACAAAGTCTAAATAATTGCCAATATTCTTTAAAAAGTTTGGTTTTATTACCAGAAAATTGATATTGGAATTGGGCCTATTGTTAAAATGCAGGTATGGGCAAAATGCAAAATGGCATTTAAGCAAAGCATTAATTTTGTTGTTGTTTTTTTTAAAAATTACACAAACGTAGTTTTCTTGAAAGATATCTCACACCGTTAACATGTACATTTCTTACAATTTGTAAACACTTCTGTATTTGAGAGCTAAAGTGCTTCAAATAACTTGTAATGAAGGTTTTCGAAAATTCAAAATGTTTCTGTGAAAAAGAGCTTCAAATTTGGAATTTACAGTATCTCTTAATGTCATTTTCATTAAAACGGTTCCTACTTTTTTAAAGTAAATTGCCATTTAGAACCAGGTTTTACTGTTCTGTTATAATATTTCCGTTCTCCTAATAGGAAACTGAAAAATAAATAAAATATGAAAAATGACATTTGGGTGGCGATAGATGGCAGCTGGCAAGAGAATGTGGCAAGTCCGAATAGCTAAACGAGACCAAAGGAAATAGGAAACAAATACGGGAAAGTCTGTGCCATATGTAGCACTACATTTCAGTCTATCATGACGAACGTCAAATGACGAATACAATGATACACATATTGTCAAATGTTAGAGCATTTTTGGAGTAATTCTGAGTTTTTTGCGACTAGTGTTTAACGGATATTTTCAATGAAGCAGTCCGTCGCATAAGGCCACGCAGTGTGTGTGTGGATATGCATACATATATATATATATATATATATATATAATATATATATATATATATATATATACACACACATATATACACACACACTCATCGTCATAAAAAAAAGTTGCATCCCAAAGGACCCTACTGATCCGTTGCCAACTTGGTGGATATTTTGCACACCATTCACTAAGCCAATGATTTCGTTCGACGGTCGGCCACGCACTTGGGGGTCGCGGGTAAGGGAGTGACGTCGTGCCAACCAGCGGAGAAAAGAAGGTCTCAAATAACTGCGCCGTCCATTGCGACATCAAGTATCGTCGCCAGAAAGTCACCTGCACGTACACTATACACCTGCACGTACGTAGCCGGTTGTCCAGATAGAAGCTTTCCAGAGGGGCCGCACCATGGGTGTGCGGGAGGCTGTTTGGTCCTGTCGCCGTATTGCGCACCACACCGATCGTACAAACAACACCATCGCCCGCTGTTGGCGGCAATAGATTCAGAAAGGTACGCACACACGACATGCAGAATCTGGACGTCCGCCACGCACCGCGAGGAGAGGACCGACGGATGGTCCGCAACGGGCGACAGATCCATCGGCAACTATAGGTGCTTCAACGGTGATTCAGCGGGCTGTACATCCTGCACTGTCACATCCTGTAAGTGCCAGTACCACTGGCAGGCGGTTGTACAACGCTGGGCTCGCCATATGCTGACCATTACGACGCCTGCCCCTCATACCCACGACGCCTGCCCCTCATACACGAGGAACGTTGCTACAGACTCGCCTGGAGTCGGGAACGACGGACCTGGGATCATGCAGACTTGCAGTGGGTCATCTTCAGTGACGAGTCCTGCTTCTGCCTTGATGGCGACGACCACCGGATCCATGTCTGTAGGCGCAGTGGGGAGTGCAACGACGAGCGATTTGTGGTGTCCCAGTCGAGCGATTTGTGACGTCCCTCCAGCCCAGTGTGATGGTGTGGGGCGATATCCTATGATGCCCGTTCACCGTTAGTGTTCCTCAGGGGCACCGTGACAGCTGCACGGTACGTTCAGAAGATACTTCAACCGGTGATCCTGCCGATCGTGAACGCCCACGCCCATGCCCTATTTCAACAAGAAAACGCGCGTCCGAATACCACAGCCATCTCCCGAGCATGCCTTGCAGCAGTGGATACTCTGCCATGGCTGGCCACATTGCCAGACCTTTCCCCGATCGAGAATGTTGGGGGTGCTACGGAGCGTGCGAACAGGACCCTACCCCTACCCACCAATCTGCAAGTCCCGCTCGCTCAGGTGCAGGTTGCATGGCATGGACTAGCACAGGACTCCATTAGAGACTAGTACGACTCAATGCCACGACGTCTGGACGAGTGTGTTTGCCTATATGGCAATCTCACACGAAACTAACATGTACAGTCTGTGGGCGTGTAAAAGCACAGTAAATATTGGTCCTATAAACGTGAAAATGTAATAATTTCGTATGCGTGGTACCCTCTGTCTACCAACAATGATCGCATTCCGCCTCGTCCTTCTGGGTGCAGCTTTTTTATGACGGTGTGTGTGTGTGTGCGTTTGTGTATATTGTGACCGTACTTACCTTGATAGGTAATCAGGGATACATATATCATAATTTTATTTGTTAGGGTCAAAGAATTCTTTTAGGGGGATGCTATTGATAAGCATGTCTGAACTTGATTTACTTTTATCAACACAAAAATAGGATTTATTGAAATGAAACAATTAACATTACATTCGAATTATTACTAATCATCACTGAACAATCAATTGACCAATTTTCATGATATTTATCTGGTTATGTTTCTAATTAACATACACTCCTCATTCTAATCGTTCCCTTTATACCCTCATCCGTATTATGATTTCACGGGAGCTCCCGGCACAACCAACCAACCATCAATTTTACTGCTTATTACAACACATCATGCACTGACAAATCACCCGACAATAAACCTTAAATATTCCGTCTCCGTCCTCTATCTCTGCATTCACAAACCTTCTACTCTTGTCACAGGAAATGTCAAACTTTCTTTGCATTACTCCGATAAGCATTCTGAATATGCGGAAACCACATCCGCCCCCTAATAGATTTACTTATAACTCTTATTGACTTATCTGGTGTACTTCACTCCGTTGCTGCCGCCTCTCCGGTCACCGCTGCACGCGAAGCCTCTTGTTTTTCGGTGTCGGCTGCCTTACATTGACCTTGGAGCTTGTCGCCGCTGCGCGGCCGCGCCGTCGCTCTACGCCTGCCACAGATCCCCTCCATCCATCGTTCCCAGGGTTGTTGCGCACTTCGCATTCGTACACGTGTTCACGAACAGTTTATAATCCCACGCCTGCACTGTCTCGCCGCCAACTCCTTTGCACAAGTATTGAAATTAAGGCTTCTACTGGTGTGATTCTGCACCACTATACCGCGCATACATAGTTGCGTCGACAAGTTAGTAATTACTGGATGCGCGATTTCTCCTCAAATGTCCTAACACCTCCCCGTAACGAAGGTATTCTCTTCTCGTATCTTCTTCGCCGCACTATATCGTCCGAAATTATTCTGATCACCATCACTGTCCTAAGTTCCACATCATGTCATGATCACCGTATTACACACGTGTCCACGAAACCTTGCACTTCTTTCACTAATTTCTATTATTATAGTTCTTCTTTAACACTCACGATAACCATCAGTCACTCTTCTCACCTATTTCGTAACGCTCGTTGTCTCCGTTGTCCACATTGAATTGATCACAACCGATTTCTCTCCTTTCGTCTCCGCATTTCAATCATGTCACCATCTTTCCGTCCGAGAAATTACGACTGTTAGAATATTTATACGAAAGAATCAGTGATCATTGAATCGATTGTTAAGTTTTACCTGTTTTGGGCACGGGAAAGGTTGTTTTTGTACTTAGTTTGACCCCGGCCCTGTACAAACGCAATATTTATGCGGGAAGCAGCTGTAACTTCTTAGAAATTATTGCTCGTTGCCACCTTTTTCGAGTTTAAATCTAATTTTCACGGCACTGAAATACATACCCACTAATGCTTGCTTCCATATGCTGACAAGACGACGGCTGGGATATGACTGTTGTGGAGTTTTGAATTTTGTAATAATGCTCTGTCGCGTCTCAGCAAAACTCAGAGTGTTTCTAAAAATTCTAATAGTGCAACGCTGGTTTACCAGGTGACCAGTAAGTGTTGCAGTTTTGGGGTCGTGTTTGAAAGCATTAACAGTTGAAAATCTAGCACCAAAAAATTTGTCTTCCAAAACACATCGTTGAAAGAAGTGACTCTGCTCTTTTGTTCGAATTATCGCGCGGAATTTGAGGGGAAATATTATAAGTCGAACGTGCCACGTTTCAAATGAATGTTCTGCGCTGGTAATTGGTGCCAAATAATTGAATTACTCAAACGGCGCCAAATTTGAATCAATTTTTGGCTCGCGTGCCAACAAAATTAAAGATACAGATTTTTTCTCTTAATGAAATCCGTTTCTTAGAGATCGATTTTAAAATAAGGCTATGAAGAATTTTTCGAAAATGTCAGTTCTTTTTTTTTTGCGTGAAAATACGGACGAGAAAGTACGTGGTTTTAACGTTACAAGTTTAAATAACTTAGAAATTATTTATGTTAAAGTATTTTTGATTCCTGGTGGAAGGTCATTTGTCTTCCGTGGTTTCTCCTTTCCGGTAGCAAACGGTCTCTTCCCACGACTTCCATTCGGTGGGTACCCGTGTGAGAAGAATCTTAGGTATCGATAGCATAGAATTTTAGAGAGCTGATTTTGGAAATTTGGTAGTGGCTTCAATGCTTTGACGTAGAATAATGTGCACAATATTTTAAACAAATGGAATAATAAATTAAATAATCTTTTCGCATGGTACCAGTGATTGGGAGGTTGTGGGTTAGGTCCCGTTAAGATGCCAAAATTTAGTATGACTTCAATGTCGCGGAGTTTGTGGTGCCTTCCGGACTCGAATTTCTATAATCGATTGTTCTGATCAGTGGTTTCAGAGGTTTCCCTCATTACTTCCACGAGAATGTCGGAGAAGCAAAGCAGATTAAGAACCAAAAATAGTAGGCACATCTTATTTACCTATTTGTGTAGTAATTTGTTTTGTATTTGTTATTAACATGAAGTGTTAAAGAAAAGAAAATACATTGTTTTTAATTTTAAATTTTATATGCATAAATATACCCAAAAGGTTATTAATTTTTAATGTAGTTAAATTTAAGAAACTCATTAACTGATATTAACAGGGAAACTTCATCTTCGGACGAAGCTGTTTGTGAGACGAGTTTTTTACAGAGAGATGGGGTAAACAAGTGAATGAAGTCAAGAGCAAATAGCGCAAGCTGGTAGGCAATCTGCATTAAGCTTTGAAATTTTCTCTAAATTAAGATTATTTTCAAAATTAGAAGTGATAATACTTATAACTTACCCTTACCCTGTGGACCATAAAGGGTAATTCTGATACTCTCCGAATTCTATCCCATTCTAAAGTATTTTTAGCGCTCGATTTGAACAAACATACAAGTTCCACTTTACCCTTCTTTCCGTTGCGCATCGGATAAAAATGCAGTAGTTTGCGCCAGAATTTTTTGAATGGCTCCACACTGAATACAAACTTCACAAACCGCCAGCGCAGAGGATCCACCAGCCCAAAGGCTACGCATCGCCACGTGTCCGGCAGCTAGCGCCCCTTGTTTCGGCGTTCCCAGCTCGTTGCCGACAGGTCGCCCGCAGCGGACGGCAAAGACGGGGGCGGGGACAGCGGGCACGACGCGCCCTGGGGAACCGCGTGGGGGCGGGCGGGATGCAGAGAGAAGTAATTGAATCTGGACCGCAGCATCCGGCTGATCCCGCTCAGGGGAACTGCCCGGCTCACGGTGACGTCGCGATGCATAAATGTACGAGAGGAGAGTAGAAGGCGATGGCCGCTCGCGGGCGGACGCGGCTGGCGTGGGGGTGGGCAGTGGAGACGGATGGCGAAGGGGGGTGGGGGATGGCGAGTGGTGTAAGAGGCGGGGGGGTAGCGGAGGCAGTGGGCAGTGCGGGGGCAGCGGACGCACAGGAGACGACGGCATGGACAGAGAACGACGAAAGGCGCTGAGGGAGTGAAGGAAGCAGCGGGGGCGGGAGGCGGCGGCATTCAAGGGCGAGGGTGAAGGGTGGCTGCGGACTCGGGGCAAGAGAACGTACTCGAGGAAATATAATGAATATGGTAGTTTAACATGTAAACGCCTGTAGTAATTTACACAATTTGAAGACAGTTGAACAATTAAATTGTGACATATGCGTTTCCATTGAGAGAAATCATTTAATACTAAGAAAAAAGTTGATCAAGCGATGCAAAGAAGTATTGCTTTATTTGTTACAGTTTGCTTTTGAGAGAACTTACATAATTTAATAATAGTATTGGCTTCCATGGAAGTGTATTTTCTCCTTCTAAATAAGAGATATTAATTACTCCCTCCAAAAACCCAGGTGTTAATTATTACGAAACATTCATACTGTGTTGTAACTACTAGAATCGGATGTTTCCGGTCAATTGACGTAATAATCTCAATTCTAATTGTTAGAAAATTGTTAAACTAATTGAAAGTAGTATATAACATTTTGTGATACAATGCTATTTAAAATATTTAGACTATTAACCCTTCAATCCCAAATTATTTATTACTAGTTGAATGTGGCGTCGCCAACACTGTAAACTATTTTAAAAGTATATTCATGTGTTGAAAATTTCTTTCATACGTAGCTCATATTGTTCTTACACATATAACATATTTGTTCTTACAATATCTGGTATTGGACTTACCAATGAATGGTAGTAGCTGATAATGTTATATTCACC
The DNA here is from genome assembly GCA_031308135.1 of Acheta domesticus. Classification (NCBI taxonomy): domain Eukaryota; kingdom Metazoa; phylum Arthropoda; class Insecta; order Orthoptera; family Gryllidae; genus Acheta; species Acheta domesticus. The sequence goes on along the minus strand of JAHLJT010009436.1, from coordinate 94,695,775 downwards.
TTCAAAAATTCCCAACATTCAATGGCCTTATATGTTACTTCTATATAGAATATGAAGTTGTAATATTGCAATTTAAAAATGTTAATCGTCATAAGAAACACTTAAAGTATTGATGAAGCGAACAGTTAAGTTTAGTGAAGCTACACTTTTCACGATTATTGCTAATATGCACAATAATGCACAAAGATCACCTGTAAATTGTTTTTCTAGGTTATTCTCTAATCCCAATATTAGATCATTCTCAATTAGTTTAGAAAATTCTTCCGCAAAATCATCTATAACTACATTAAATGTAGTTATAAATGGTTAAGTAAATCCTTTCCCGGATTTGCTTAACGCTTCCATATTTTTCTCCCATAATTTTTGAAGAGATTAAAACATCTTAAACTCAGTCTAATTTGTTTTCACTTCCATATTTTCAATTGCTCTATTATTATTGCTCTATTATTTCAATTGCTAATTGTTTCGTATGCGAATATAAATAAACATTAAAATGCTGTTTTGTATATTTATGTTAAAAAGGTTAAGTTTAATATGTATAAGTTGTGAGTAATATGTATAAGTGTTCATTTGAAAATCAGTATTTGTACACTTAGGAACGTCAAAGTGAGAAGTCGAACATAACTGAGTTCATTCATTCTCTAACATTACTCAGTTTTGTTTTCTCCGTGTTGACTTAAAATTTTTCAAATTTAATAAGTTTCAAGGCTATACTGTCCGTAGATTTTGCAAATTATTTCTTTTAAATACGGTATTAGGTCTATGAATAAAATTTAAAATGAAATATTCCTGGTGCGTCACTTGCTCAAATTAACTTCAATTGTTCACGTAAATATGTCAACATCAGTGTTGCCAACGTCGTGAAAGAAAATGGTGTACTAAGCTAAAAAATGCCATTGAAAACTGGAGTTTAATCAACGCCATACACCAACTACATACATCTATTTAGGTGGCAATGGTTTAATTCCCGGCATACTCACGGATATGGAAGCACCACAACCCGCAAAAACTCGTATACTAAAATTTCTTAGATTTTTTTTGGCTGAATCTGAAAACAAATTATCAGTTTCTCATCAGGAGACCGAGACGCGTCTAATGACGCTTCATGTTTCGATTGGTGCACGGGAAGTAGTCTAGCCGTGAGAGACATACTATGAGGGCGAAAGACAGACGAAAGGTCCGTCACGCGCGAACACATCCGACGGCAACGATTGGTGCTCTTCAGCGGGCTGCGCAGCTTGCACTGTCCCATCCTGTAAGTGCCAGTTCCATTGGCAAATGATTGCACAATGCGGAGCTCGCCGCACGCCGATCGTTACGACGCCTGCCACTCACACCTCAGCAACGTCGCTACAGACTCGCCTGGTGCCGGGAGTGATGGATCTGGGGCCATGCAGACTGGCAGCGAGTCATCTTCAGCGACGAGTTCCGTTTCTGCCTTGATGGTGACGACCACCGGTTCCGAGTCTAGAGGCGCAGTGGGGAGCGCCACGACGAGCGATTTGTCGTGTCCCATCACACGTCCCTCCAGCCTGGTGTGATGGTGTGGGGTAATATCCTATGGTGCCCGTTCACCGTTAGTGTTCCTCAGGGGCACCGTGATAGCAGTACGGTATGTTCAGGAGATCCTTCAACCGGTGGACCTGCCGGTCGTGAACGCCCGCGCTTATGCCCTATTTCACAAAGATAACGCGTGTCCGCTCCCGCAGACATCTCTCGAGCATGCCTTGCAGCAGTGGATACTCTGCCACGACCAGCAGCATTGCAAGACTTGTCCCCGATCGAGAACGTTTGGGGTGCTAAGGAGCGTGCGACCCACCCCTGCCCACCAATCTGCATTAACTGCGCGCTCAGGTTCAATCTGCATGGGATGGACTAGCACAGGCCATCATTCGAGAACTGTACAACTCCATGCCGCAATGGCTGAACGTGTGTGTTCGCTAAAATGGCGGCTCACGCCATACTAACATGTACCGTCTGTGGCCGTATAGTGCAATAAATGTTGATCCTACAAATGTGAAAGTGTAATCATTTTGTATACTTGGTACCCTCTAACTAACTACCAAAACTGGTTGCAATGCGCCTCGTCCTTCTGGGTGCATCTTGATTTATAACGATGAGTGTGATATATATATATATATATATATATATATATATATACATATAAGATGATTGATGATATATATATATATACATATAAGATGATTGATGATATATATATATACGATGAGTGTGATATATATATATATATTTTGACCGTATTGGTCAAAACACAAAGAATAGGCGCTCCACCACATTCAAAAGTAGCGCGCAGAGTGAGGAACCGCGGCGGAACGGATCGACAGAGTCGTGAACGAGCGCACGGGGTAGTGGGAACTGATCGGTCTGACCGCGCAAAAGCGACAGTTGGCGGTTGAGCAGCATGGCGTGAGGACGGTATGCAATGGTGGTTAGAGAGCGATGCTTTGATGTACAAGAAATCCAGTGTAATCGGGACAACAGGTATTTAAGAAAGAAAAATTGTGATGAACTGTGCAATAAGCGAGTGTAAGGATTGTGGTGAACTTATTTAAGAGAGAATAATTACGAAATTTAATAAAAAAAGGGGAGCAGTGCACGGACACGTGGGCGATGCGGGTTAATGATAGTTGGTGCGGCTGTGCTGATGTGTGATTATGCGGTGGAGCTGCTGAGCTGATACGATTAAAGTCATCGTGTGAAGAAAGAAACCGTAGGAAGGCGACGCCGGTGGATTGGAAACGGGCTGCGGTGACACATGGGCAGACGGAGCATCGCGGGCATCAAGGTTACCTCCCGGCCTCAGGCGGAACGGGCAGCAACGCGTCACGTAGAAATCGACGATCGTAACGATCAGATAAGTAATTCTAATTGTGAACAAATAGAAGGAAAATTAAATGAAACGCCAGTTCAGGATGCTCACTGTGTAGCGTTGAAAGTAATGATGTGCGTAGTAGCATATGAATGGCACGTAGTTTTTCCAAAGGGTTGGAAGTTGCATAAGCGGGAATGATAATGTAATGGTGGGAAGGTTAGAGATGTACAGAATGAACCATAGAATTATGATCAAAGCGATGATGCAAGCTATGTTGGTAATGTAATGATGTCTTATTGTTCTTTTGTTCTAATAAATTCTGTTTATATGATAGTAGGCCTTTGAATCCAGATACTGTAGATTAAAGTAACCCCCTTAAAGAACTCCTGTACCCACACATAAAAAAATTTTTATGATATGTGTAACCGTGAGCCAGCAAAGGTAAGTACGGTCACATATTATTGGCGCCCGAAATTCAGGGACAGGGAAAGATTGGTAATTTGTAATTAGATTTGAACAAAATTCAATCCCCATAAGTGCATACTTTAATCAGCAGGTATCTGAATTAGTTGCATGACTGGAAAAGGCAGAAGACAGTGTAAATTTCTTGATAATGTCAGCATTCCAGTTTTAAATATTTCAAAGAGAGTTTAAGTGCATTAAATATATCAATATTCTCTAACATATTGCAGTGGAATTAGTGAAGTGTTGTTTGAAATAATTTAGTTGAAAATCAAAAGAAATGTTGTATGAGCATTAGTTACAATTCAGAAAATATTTTGATGAGTGTTAAGTGCCAGTTTCTGTATCAAGGTGTTGTTTGAAATAATTCATTTACAATTTAGAAGAAATTTTGATGAGTATTAAGTGCCAATTTCATATGCCAAGGTGTTGTGTAAATTAATTCCTTTGCAATCCAGAAAATATCTTGATAAGTATTAAGTGCCAATTTCTGTATCAAGGTGTTGTTTGAAATAATTCATTTACAATTTAGAAGAGAATGTGATGAATGCTTAGTTTAATTTCATTTGCCAAGGTGTTGTGTGAAATAATTCATTTACAATTTAGAAGAAATTTTGATGAGTATTAAGTGCCAATTTCATATGCCAAGGTGTTGTGTAAATTAATTCCTTTGCAATCCAGAAAATATCTTGATAAGTATTAAGTGCCAATCTCTGTGTCAAGGTGTTGTTTGAAATAATTCATTTACAATTTAGAAAACATTTTGATGAACATTAAGTGCAAATCTCTGTGTCAAGGTGTCGTTTGAAATAATTCATTTACAATTTAGAAAACATTTTGATGACTATTGAGTTTAAATAACAAATAGATGGGAATTTTAATTAATGTGTTTTAAGGTAGTGCAGATATTGGAGTGTAGTTTTCTTTTTAAGATTGTTATAACGTGGCCAGTAAAAAGGCGCTGAATTCAGTGTAAATACCAGGGTAATTATTGTAAGGCATTCCTATGTGTATATCATCATACAATACAAGGATAATTTTTATGAAACAAGATCATAATGTATATGTGGCAATGAATAATATGTTAGGGCATAATTGTTGGAAAGTGGTATTACAGTGAGTGTGGACATGAGTGTAATTATCAGGGTATAATTTTGTTGAAGAGTCCTTACAGTGTGTATCTAAATAAACACAGTGTGTTAGGGTATGATTTCTGAAGTATTATTACAGTAGGTGTATTCATTGAGTTCAATGAGCAATACATTAGGAACAAAATCCTTCATGTTAGAATATAAATTTGGGTTTTAGGTGCTGCCCAGTGCATTTTGAAGCACTGATTGGACGTGTGTGTAAATGAATATTATGAAGTTATGAGCTATTTTGGAGACATAGTAGCATTAATTATTTGATGAACATTACAATTCAAGTAGTTGCAACTGAGTAAGATTTATCGAGATTCTTTATTTAGGTGGATGACAAAAAAAAAATAAGTTGCATTCAGTAATGTGCAGGAAGACTATCTGAGACTGATTCAATGATAATCTAATGAATATTTTGAATTCAGTTGAATTATGTCAATGTGAATTTTGTTACAGATGTCAGTGTAACTACATTTAATTATTTTGTGTGTATTTCTAGGTGTTTTGAGCTTGAGTGCATTTTGTTTGTGAATTGTTCCCAGGTGGATGACGGAGGTCAATAATTTGTTTGATGTGTGTTTTTTTCTTGTATGTGTTTTTGATGAGTTATGTATAGGATCGTAATATATGCGGCATCACTCACATCTAATTCAAAGCAATTCAGATTGTGTTAGGGTCATTTTTGAGAATAATTAGGATGCCGTTGGTGTGAAGTGAAGTAATTTGTAGTATTCGGTGTATGCCTCTGTGAGCATTCTGAAGTTGGGCAATAGATTTTGGGTGGAATCAAGCGTGTAGGAGGGCGATTAGTCAGAAATAGGTGTAGTAGGGTGCAATTTGGGGGGCATAATGGAAAAGCAAACGGGCACAATGATGGGAGAGGAAGAGAAGCGCGAGGACAGAGATCATTATGATGAGGATGATGGAGGTAAATGGGATGAGTCGTTACTAGAAGATTCGGATAGAGCCAGAATGGAGTTATCGGGGGCGAGTGCGTCGACACCAAATCTGGGAATGGTGAAGAGAAACGGAACAGAGGACTTACTGAGCATGCTTCATCAAATCATGGCAGGACAAGAGAAGCTCGAAGAACGGGCACATAGAAGAATGGTTGAGGAACTAGAGAGACAGGAAGAAAGGGCACAAAGAAGAATGGTTGAGGAGCTAGAGAAGCAGGACGAACGGGCACAAAGAAGAATGGTCGAGGAGCTAGAGAAGCAGGAAGAACGGGCCCAAAGGAGAATGGTTGAGGAGCAAAAGAAAATCATTGATGAACTGAAGGAACATAAACAAGAGCAAGTGAGACAAATACAAGAACAATACCAGGTTATAGTGGAGAAGTTCGAGTCATGGGAACAAAGAATAGACGGGCGAGTTCAAGAGATATGCAGTGAACTTAGTCGAAACATTACCACAAAGATGGAAGGACGGATTGAGGCACAGGATAAAGCCCTCGAGTCACTGCATGTGCAAGTGAAGGGAGTATCACAAGGGATGGAACGGAAGATAGAAAACTGCAAGAGGGAGTTGGCAGACACGAAGGTAGAATTGAAGGAGTCGGTGGCAGCCTGTAGAAAGGAAGTGCAGAAGGACGTTCGGAAATGTGAGGACGACATCGCGGAATTGCAAATAGAAGTTCAAGAATTAAAAGAGGTTAAGGACGGCGCCAAATGTGGGAGGGGGCCCAGTTAATATAGCAATACCATCCTCATTAAAATTTTCGGGCGACGTAAAAGAGAATCCATACTCGTTCATGAGAGCTGTGGAGCGATACCTAGCGGTTAGTTGTCTCCCTGAGAAGAGTAAGACGCAGGTAATATACCAGATGCTGCAGGATAACGCGAGGACCTGGGCAGACACCATCACACCATTTCCAAATACTGTAACGGAGTTTAAGCAGATGTTTTTTCGAAGATATTGGAGCGAGGATATCCAGCTAAATTTTAAGATGGGTCTCATGAACAGTATGTACAAGCCATCAGGTGGGGGCGGAATGAGAGATTACGCGGCTAGGCGCATCATGGATTTCCGATCGTTATCGCCACCCATGAGCGATCAAGAAATCATGTGCATCCTAATCAGACAATTTCCAACAACTACCCAGAATTTGCTTAGGAGCGCGTGTCATACAGATTTAGAGAAGTTTCAAGACGCATTAGGGAGCTTCGATCTGACGTTTGCTAATGCACCGAAAAACAGAAATGAAGTGAATGTAAATGCAATGATGGTGAGGGGCGCTCAAGAGCAAGAGAGGGGAGGAAAGCAAAGCGCTAGAGTTTGGGGTGATCAGAGGGGTGGAGAAAACCAAAGAGGATATGATAGGCAGCAGGAGAGCGAAAGTCGAAGGAACGGCGAGCGGTCGAGACAACCTAATGGAGGAAACGGAGGAGAAGGTTCACGTGGTAACGAAATGAGACCAAATACCAGCGGGACGGGTTACAACCCAAATTTAAACGAAGGGAGTTCGTGTTGACGGGAGACCCCAACACGAACAATCACGGAGTAAGCAACGAGGTTTCCATCAAGTCATTTCAAGTGGTCGATTACGAGGATGAGCCCTGGATCAAGAGAAAAAGCAGCCAGAAGATTCGTCGGAAATGTCCAACCGTCATGATATCATGCTTAGGTGAAGAAGTGGAAGCATTGGTTGACACAGGATGTGTGGCGAGCGCGATTTCGGAGGATTATTATGAGAGGTTAGTGGCGACGGGAAAACATGTGGCGGCATTACCGATGACGAGGTCGTATGTAATTGGGGCCACCCAGAAGAGGTCAAGCCCCATTACGAAACAAGTGATGTTAGAAGTATGTATTGGTGGGTATATGTACGAGATGGTTGCGCTGGTGGTGAGGCATTTGTTGTATCCGGTTATATTGGGGATGGATTTCCTGGCGAACAATCGGGCTGTCATAAATCTCGAAAAGGGGCACATCATTGTAAACGGAGACGAGATATGGATTGATACAGGAGGCGAGGAGGACGAAGAATACAATATTAGCGCGGGAGTAATAAGTGGTGAAAGCGTGGAGGAGTGGATAGAGCAACAGGCTGACGGAGCTGAGATGTTGGATGATAGGGGTAAAATCGAGTTGAAGGAATTGCTATTAGAGAACAAGAAAATATTTATGAAAAACGGTGAACCTATTAAGGAGTACGAATTTAGGATACAATACAGACTATACACCATTCAGGGAGAGGAACTATCCCATACCTGCAGCCTATCGAAAAGAAGTAGCGGAATTGATCAGAGAGATGACGGAAGAAGGGATCATAAAGAGGGCGTCCACATCTTACACCAGTCCGATAGTCATCGTTAAGAAGAAGGACGGAGGACTTCGGATTTGCTTAGACGCGAGAAGACTGAATGCTGTGACCTTGCCATACCGAGACGCTCCTCCGGAAGTGGAGGGAATTCTGAGAGGATTCGGAGGGTGCGAGGTGTTCTCGTGCACGGACTTCAGTAGGGCCTATTGGCAAATGAAAATCGCTGAGGAAGACCAACAGTACACGGGATTCATGGTGGAAGGAATATGCTACGTCTTCAGAAGAGTACCATTTGGTCTGCGAAACAGCGGGGCAGCACTGGTTCAGTGCATTGACAGGATAATAGGGGGTCGACTACAGGACAGAGTGACAGTTTACGTTGATGATGTTGTGATTAAATCCAAATCCATTTCCGAGCATCTTCGAGATTTACGAGAGTTGTTCGGCATACTGAAGGAAAACAATTTGGTGTTGAACATCAAGAAGTCGAGATGGGCTACGAGGACTATCCATTTTCTGGGGTACGAGATCACGACAGAGGGCATTGGTATGAAGCAGGACACGATTCGGGAGATACAACAAATTCCGGCGCCCAAGAATGTCAGACAAGTTCGGCGGCTGATTGGCACTTGTAATTATTATGCTCGGTTCTGCCCTAACTTCGCTATGATAATGTCACCGTTTTATAAGCTGTTGCAAAAAGGGAAGAGATGGAAGTGGGATGATTCCCATGAGGAGGCATTTAATGAAATCAAGGCCATGTTTTACAGGCATTGTGTGGTAGCACACCCTGACTTTAGCAAAACGTGCATACTACAAACTGACAGTAGCGACTTCGGAATGGGGGCCGTACTGTATCAGGAGGTGGAAGGAAGAGAGAAAATCATCGCAATCATTAGTCGGGTGCTCAAAGGCCCAGAGATTCGGTACACCACGACTGAAAAAGAAGCGGGGGCTATTGTATGGGCTATTACCAAATTAAGACCCTATTTGATGGGTAGGCACTTCATTGTGCGCACAGATCATAAGGCCCTGACGTTTTTGAACAGATGCCATACACAGAATGATCGATTGTATAGATGGACCTTGTATCTGCAGCATTTTCATTTGATGTAGAACACTGTAAAGGGGAGTTAAACTACTTACCCGACCTACTAAGCAGGAAGACTCCCAAGGGAAACGAGGCTTACGCTAACGAAAGGCAGTTTCAAGTGGCAGCGATAGACCTTGGAGTGACGGACGCGCCGCTAGTCGATTGGGAAGACCTAATTGCGCTACAGGAACAAGATCCTGACATTAGTAAGGTAAAGTCTTACAAAGAGGGGAGAATGTCACGGGAAGACCCGGATTACGAGGAAATGGAGGAGAAGCAAGATGAATGGAAGTTAATCCAGGGAGTGGTGACCAGGAGAGTGACAAGAAACGCAGAAATATTTAGGTTTGTGGATACCTAGGAGTATCACGGAGCAATTGATTAGCATGTTCATACGTCCATGGCACATTCGGAGCGGAGAAAATTACGAAGGTAATACAAGAACTATGTTACTGGAGGGGAATAGCCGGCAAATTAGAAAGGTCGTGAGTCAATGCAACTTATGTCAGAAGGCGAAGTACCCAAACAAGAGCTTTGCAGGACCCATGCAATCAATAATTCCGCTTGGGAAAAATGACATAGCAGCCGTGGATATTTACGGACCACTGCCGAAAACCAGAAATGGAAACCAGCACATATTTGTAACTATTGACGTATTTTCGAAATTCGTCCAAATTTACCCCATAAAGAGAACGAAATGCTCAAACTTGTCTGAGGAAGTTAAAGATATTTTTTGACGTAGCAGGACCATACCAAGAATACTGTCAGATCATGGAACCATGTTTACCAGCCGACAGTGGCAGCAAACATTGATGGGACTTGGAACAAACCAGTATTTACATCAATCCGACATCCACAATCAAATCCGGCGGAACGGGTCATGAGGGAATTATCTAGGATGTTCAGAACATATTGCCACGAGCAGCACGACAGATGGGAGAGCTAATACCGGAGATTAATAGGTGGTTGCCGTCCATTCCACACGATAGCACGGGTATTACACCGTACGAGGCACATTTTGGACGTAGACCACCCCACGTCTTATACGCACTTGACAGAGAAGAGGTATTCCAAAGACCGCAGGAGCCATCACAGGAAACAGTCCGCGAGAATTTAGTCAAAATGAGCGAAGTACGACTAGCAAAAATGAAGAAAACGCCATACGAATTCAAGGTGGGACAAAAGGTGTTGGTTAGGGTACCTAGAGTGTCAATCCCAAACTAAAACTTATTCGAAGTTTTTCCTCCTTTATGAAGGACCATATGAGATAAAGGCAATTAAAGCTCCAAATGTGGCGGAACTAATGAATGAGCGGGGAGAAACAGTCGAACAATACAACTTTTACAACTTGAAGGCATACCATGAGGGACAAGATCAAACTAAAGGAGAACCCTGGAAGCAATGGATTAGAAGATTATTTTTCACTGTGTAAAAAAAATCTTGATAACGTGGGGGGTTATTTGACCGTATGGTCAAAA
>JAHLJT010009436.1:94630790-94685405 GCA_031308135.1 Acheta domesticus | reverse complement strand
TATTGCGCACCACACCGATCGTACAAACAACACCATCGCCCGCTGTTGGCGGCAATAGATTCAGAAAGGTACGCACACACGACATGCAGAATCTGGACGTCCGCCACGCACCGCGAGGAGAGGACCGACGGATGGTCCGCAACGGGCGACAGATCCATCGGCAACTATAGGTGCTTCAACGGTGATTCAGCGGGCTGTACATCCTGCACTGTCACATCCTGTAAGTGCCAGTACCACTGGCAGGCGGTTGTACAACGCTGGGCTCGCCATATGCTGACCATTACGACGCCTGCCCCTCATACCCACGACGCCTGCCCCTCATACACGAGGAACGTTGCTACAGACTCGCCTGGAGTCGGGAACGACGGACCTGGGATCATGCAGACTTGCAGTGGGTCATCTTCAGTGACGAGTCCTGCTTCTGCCTTGATGGCGACGACCACCGGATCCATGTCTGTAGGCGCAGTGGGGAGTGCAACGACGAGCGATTTGTGGTGTCCCAGTCGAGCGATTTGTGACGTCCCTCCAGCCCAGTGTGATGGTGTGGGCGATATCCTATGATGCCCGTTCACCGTTAGTGTTCCTCAGGGGCACCGTGACAGCTGCACGGTACGTTCAGAAGATACTTCAACCGGTGATCCTGCCGATCGTGAACGCCCACGCCCATGCCCTATTTCAACAAGAAAACGCGCGTCCGAATACCACAGCCATCTCCCGAGCATGCCTTGCAGCAGTGGATACTCTGCCATGGCTGGCCACATTGCCAGACCTTTCCCCGATCGAGAATGTTGGGGGTGCTACGGAGCGTGCGAACAGGACCCTACCCCTACCCACCAATCTGCAAGTCCCGCTCGCTCAGGTGCAGGTTGCATGGCATGGACTAGCACAGGACTCCATTAGAGACTAGTACGACTCAATGCCACGACGTCTGGACGAGTGTGTTTGCCTATATGGCGATCTCACACGAAACTAACATGTACAGTCTGTGGGCGTGTAAAGCACAGTAAATATTGGTCCTATAAACGTGAAAATGTAATAATTTCGTATGCGTGGTACCCTCTGTCTGCCAACAATGATCGCATTCCGCCTCGTCCTTCTGGGTGCAGCTTTTCTTTATGTAGGACGGGGTGTGTGTGCGTTTGTGTATATTGTGACCGTACTTACCTTGATAGGTAATCAGGGATACATATATCCATAATTTTATTTGTTAGGGTCAAAGAATTCTTTTAAGGGATGCTATTGATAAGCATGTCTGAACTTGATTTACTTTTATCAACACAAAAATAGGATTTATTGAAATGAAACAATTAACATTACATTCGAATTATTACTAATCATCCAGCTGAACAATCAATTGACCAATTTTCATGATATTTATCTGGTTATGTTTCTAATTAACATACACTCCTCATTCTAATCGTTCCCTTTATACCCTCATCCGTATTATGATTTCACGGGAGCTCCCGGCACAACCAACCAACCATCAATTTTACTGCTTATTACAACACATCATGCACTGACAAATCACCCGACAATAAACCTTAAATATTCCGTCTCCGTCCTCTCTCTCTCTGCATTCACAAACCGTCTACTCTTGTCACAGGAAATGTCAAACTTTCTTTGCATTACTCCGAAAGCATTCTGAATATGCGGAAACCACATCCGCCCCCTAATAGATTTACTTGTAACTCTTATTGACTTATCTGGTGTACTTCACTCCGTTGCTGCCGCCTCTCCGGTCACCGCTGCACGCGAAGCCTCTTGTTTTTCGGTGTCGGCTGCCTTACATTGACCTTGGAGCTTGTCGCCGCTGCGCGGCCGCGCCGTCGCTCTACGCCTGCCACAGATCCCCTCCATCCATCGTTCCCAGGGTTGTTGCGCACTTCGCATTCGTACACGTGTTCACGAACAGTTTATAATCCCACGCCTGCACTGTCTGGCCGCCAACTCCTTTGCACAAGTATTGAAATTAAGGCTTCTACTGGTGTGATTCTGCACCACTATACCGCGCATACATAGTTGCGTCGACAAGTTAGTAATTACTGGATGCGCGATTTCTCCTCAAATGTCCTAACACCTCCCCGTAACGAAGGTATTCTCTTCTCGTATCTTCTTCGCGCACTATATCGTCCGAAATTATTCTGATCACCATCACTGTCCTAAGTTCCACATCATGTCATGATCACCGTATTACACACGTGTCCACGAAACCTTGCACTTCTTTCACTAATTTCTATATTATAGTTCTTCTTTAACACTCACGATAACAATCAGTCACTCTTCTCACCTATTTCGTAACGCTCGTTGTCTCCGTTGTCACATTGACTTGATCACAACCGATTTCCTCTCCTTTCGTCTCCGCATTTCAATCATGCCACCATCTTTCCGTCCGAGAAATTACGACTGTTAGAATATTTATACGAAAGAATCAGTGATCATTGAATCGATTGTTAAGTTTTACCTGTTTTGGGCAAGGGAAAGGTTGTTTTTGCACTTAGTTTGACCCCGGCCCTGTACAAACGCAATATTTATGCGGGAAGCAGCTGTAACTTCTTAGAAATTATTGCTCGTTGCCACCTTTTTCGAGTTTAAATCTAATTTTTCACGGCACTGAAATACATACCCACTAATGCTTGCTTCCATATGCTGACAAGACGACGGCTGGGATATGACTGTTGTGGAGTTTTGAATTTTGTAATAATGCTGCGTCTCAGCAAAACTCAGAGTGTTTCTAAAATTCTAATAGTGCAACGCTGGTTTACCAGGTGACCAGTAAGTGTTGCAGTTTTGGGGTCGTGTTTGAAAGCATTAACAGTGAAAATATAGCACCAAAAAATTTGTCTTCCAAAACACATCGTTGAAAGAAGTGACTCTGCTCTTTTGTTCGAATTATCGCGCGGAATTTGAGGGAAAATATTATAAGTCGAACGTGCCACGTTTCAAATGAATGTTCTGCGCTGGTAATTGGTGCCAAATAATTGAATTACTCAAACGGCGCCAAATTTGAATCAATTTTTGGCTCGCGTGCCAACAATATTAAAGATACAGATTTTTTCTCTTAATGAAATCCGTTTCTTAGAGATCGATTTTAAAATAAGGCTATGAAGAATTTTTCGAAAATTTCAGTTCTTTTTTTTTTTTTTTGCGTGAAAATACGGACGAGAAAGTACGTGGTTTTAACGTTACAAGTTTAAATAACTTAGAAATTATTTATATTAAAGTATTTTTGATTCCTGGTGGAAGGTCATTTGTCTTCCGTGGTTTCTCCTTTCCGGTAGCAAACGGTCTCTTCCCACGACTTCCATTCGGTGGGTACCCGTGTGAGGAGAATCTTAGGTATCGATAGCATAGAATTTTAAAGAGCTGATTTTGGAAATTTGGTAGTGGCTTCAATGCTTTGACGTAGAATAATGTGCACAATATTTTAACAAATTGAATAATAAATTAAATAATCTTTTCGCATGGTACCAGTGATTGGGAGGTTGTGGGTTAGGTCCCGTTAAGATGCCAAAATTTAGTATGACTTCAATGTCGCGGAGTTCGTGGTGCCTTCCGGACTCGAATTTCTATAATCGATTGTTCTGATCAGTGGTTTCAGAGGTTTCCCTCATTACTTCCACGAGAATGTCGGAGAAGCAAAGCAGATTAAGAGCCAAAATAGTAGGCACATCTTATTTACCTATTTGTGTAGTAATTTGTATGTATTTGTTATTAACATGAAGTGTTAAAGAAAAGAAAATACATTGTTTTTAATTTTAAATTTTATATGCATAAATATACCCAAAAGGTTATTAATTTTTAATGTAGTAAATTTAAGAAACTCATTAACTGATATTAACAGGGAAACTTCATCTTCGGACGAAGCTGTTTGTGAGACGAGTTTTTACAGAGAGATGGGGTAAACAAGTGAATGAAGTCAAGAGCAAATAGCGCAAGCTGGTAGGCAATCTGCATTAAGCTTTGAAATTTTCTCTAAATTAAGATTATTTTCAAAATTAGAAGTGATAATACTTATAAACTACCCTTACCCTGTGGACCATAAAGGGTAATTCTGATACTCTCCGAATTCTATCCCATTCTAAAGTATTTTTAGCGCTCGATTTGAACAAACATACAAGTTCCACTTTACCCTTCTTTCCGTGCGCATCGGATAAAAATGCAGTAGTTTGCACCAGAATTTTTTGAATGGCTCCACACTGAATACAAACTTCACAAACCGCCAGCGCGGAGGATCCACCAGCCCAAAGGCTACGCATCGCCACGTGTCCGGCAGCTAGCGCCCCTTGTTTCGGCGTTCCCAGCTCGTTGCCGACAGGTCGCCGCAGCGGACGGCAAAGACGGGGGCGGGGACAGCGGGCACGACGCGCCCTGGGGAACCGCTTGGGGGCGGGCGGGATGCAGAGGGAAGTAATTGAATCTGGACCGCAGCATCCGGCTGATCCCGCTCAGGGGAACTGCCCGGCTCACGGTGACGTCGCGATGCATAAATGTACGAGAGGAGAGTAGAAGGCGATGGCCGCTCGCGGGCGGACGCGGCTGGCGCGGGGGTGGGCAGTGGAGACGGATGGCGAAGGGGGGTGGGGGATGGCGAGTGGTGTAAAAGGCGGGGGGTAGCGGAGGCAGTGGGCAGTGCGGGGGCAGCGGACGCACAGGAGACGACGGCATGGACAGAGAACGACGAAAGGCGCTGAGGGAGTGAAGGAAGCAGCGGGGGCGGGTGGCGGCGGCATTCAAGGGCGAGGGTGAAGGGTGGCTGCGGACTCGGGGCAAGAGAACGTACTCGAGGAAATAGAATGAATATGGTAGTTTAACATGTAAACGCCTGTAGTAATTTACACAATTTGAAGACAGTTGAACAATTAAATTGTGACATATGCGTTTCCATTGAGAGAAATCATTTAATACTAAGAAAAGAGTTGATCAAGCGATGCAAAGAAGTATTGCTTTATTTGTTACAGTTTGCTTTTGAGAGAACTTACATAATTTAATAATAGTATTGGCTTCCATGGAAGTGTATTTTCTCCTTCTAAATAAGAGATATTAATTACTCCCTCCAAAAACCCAGGTGTTAATTATTACGAAACATTCATACTGTGTTGTAACTACTAGAATCGGATGTTTCCGGTCAATTGACGTAATAATCTCAATTCTAATTGTTAGAAAATTGTTAAACTAATTGAAAGTAGTATATAACATTTTGTGATACAATGCTATTTAAAATATTTAGGACTATTAACCCTTCAATCCCAAATTATTTATTACTAGTTGAATGTGGCGTCGCCAACACTGTAAACTATTTTAAAAGTATATTCATGTGTTGAAAATTTCTTTCATACGTAGCTCATATTGTTCTTACACATATAACATATTTGTTCTTACAATATCTGGTATTGGACTTACCAATGAATGGTAGTAGCTGATAATGTTATATTCACCTTCAAAAATTCCCAACATTCAATGGCGTTATATGTTACTTCCATATATGAAGTTGTAATATTGCAATTTAAAAATGTTAATCGTCATAAGAAACACTTAAAGTATTGATGAAGCGAACAGTTAAGTTTAGTGAAGCTACACTTTTCACGATTATTGCTAATATGCACAATAATGCACAAAGATCACCTGTAAATTGTTTTTCTAGGTTATTCTCTAATCCCAATATTAGATCATTCTCAATTAGTTTAGAAAATTCTTCCGCAAAATCATCTATAACTACATTAAATGTAGTTATAAATGGTTAAGTAAATCCTTTCCCGGATTTGCTTAACACTTCCATATTTTTCTCCCATAATTTTTGAAGAGATTAAAACATCTTAAACTCAGTCTAATTTGTTTTCACTTCCATATTTTCAATTGCTCTATTATTATTGCTCTATTATTTCAATTGCTAATTGTTTCGTATGCGAATATAAATAAACATTAAAATGCTGTTTTGTATATTTATGTTAAAAAGGTTAAGTTTAATATGTATAAGTTGTGTGTAATATGTATAAGTGTTCATTTGAAAATCAGTATTTGTACACTTAGGAACGTCAAAGTGAGAAGTCGAACATAACTGAGTTCATTCATTCTCTAACATTACTCAGTTTTGTTTTCTCCGTGTTGACTTAAAATTTTTCAAATTTAATAAGTTTCAAGGCTATACTGTCCGTAGATTTTGCAAATTATTTCTTTTAAATACGGTATTAGGTCTATGAATAAAATTTAAAATGAAATATTCCTGGTGCGTCACTTGCTCAAATTAACTTCAATTGTTTACGTAAATATGTCAACATCAGTGTTGCCAACGTCGTGAAAGAAAATGGTGTACTAAGCTAAAAAATGCCATTGAAAACTGGAGTTTAATCAACGCCATACACCAACTACATACATCTATTTAGGTGGCAATGGTTTAATTCCCGGCATACTCACGGATATGGAAGCGCCAAAACCCGCAAAAACTCGTATACTAAAATTTCTTAGATTTTTTTTGGCTGAATCTGAAAACAAATTATCAGTTTCTCATCAGGAGACCGAGACGCGTCTAATGACGCTTCATGTTTCGATTGGTGCACGGGAAGTAGTCTAGCCGTGAGAGACATACTATGAGGGCGAAAGACAGACGAAAGGTCCGTCACGCGCGAACACATCCGACGGCAACGATTGGTGCTCTTCAGCGGGCTGCGCAGCCTGCACTGTCCCATCCTGTAAGTGCCAGTTCCATTGGCAAATGATTGCACAATGTGGAGCTCGCCGCACGCCGATCGTTACGACGCCTGCCACTCACACCCCAGAAACGTCGCTACGGACTCACCTGGTGGACCTGGGGCCATGCAGACTGGCAGCGAGTCATCTTCACCGACGAGTTCCGCTTCAGCCTTGATGGTGACGACCACCGGTTCCGAGTCTAGAGGCGCAGTGGGGAGCGCCACGACGAGCGATTTGTGGTGTCCCATCACACGTCCCTCCAGCCTGGTGTGATGGTGTGGGGCGCTATCCTATTTTGCGCTTTCACCGTTAGTGTTCCTCAGGGGCACCGTGATAGCAGTACGGTATGTTCAGGAGATCCTTCAACCGGTGGACCTGCCGGTCGTGAACGCCCACGCTTATGCCCTATTTCACAAAGATAACGCGTGTCCGCTCCCGCAGACATCTCTCGAGCATGCCTTGCAGCAGTGGATACTCTGCCACGCCCAGCAGCATTGCAAGACTTGTCCCCGATCGAGAACGTTTGGGGTGCTAAGGAGCGTGCGACCCACCCCTGCCCACCAATCTGCATTAACTGCGCGCTCAGGTTCAATCTGCATGGGATGGACTAGCACAGGCCATCATTCGAGAACTGTACAACTCCATGCCGCAATGGCTGAACGCGTGTGTTCGCTAAAATGGCGGCTCACGCCATACTAACATGTACCGTCTGTGGCCGTATAGCGCAATAAATGTTGATCCTACAAATGTGAAAGTGTAATCATTTTGTATACTTGGTACCCTCTAACTGCCTACCAAAACTGGTTGCAATGCACCTCGTCCTTCTGGGTGCATCTTGATTTATAACGATGAGTGTGATATATATAAATATATATATATATATATATATATATATATATATATATATATATATATATAACAGGGTGTCCATGGAGGAAACGTCGAAACTTCGCAAATAAGCCAATTCTAAGCATATTTTGTCTAATAAACTACGTGAATATTCCGAATGGTTGAGTCGCAATTCCTAGTTCGGGGAAATCGGGGACTGGGGTCCAGATTTGTTTGCGTTGTCCTATGCAATCACCAAAAAAGAAACGCAAATGTCTCTGTTTTTGAAAATAAACAACATTTAATTCCATACTCGTGAAGCCAAAGAAATCCAGTGACAATAATGTTGACACTGAAAAAACACAAAGAAAACGTTTAACAATATTCAACAAAAAAATACCATGATAAAGGGAAATCAACTGCAAAATTATCATGAGTTAATTTCCTAATTGGCACACATTAGAATCCCATGAATATCCTCTGTGAGAAAATAACTTGAAATTCAATAAATTGAACGTGTGAAATCCCTAGTGGGAATAAGAAATGTACATAACGTCAATTAAGCTGGATGATCACATGCAGTTTGCATGAGAGAGTGTTATACTACTTTCCGTTTTATAGAAATTGCAGTGAACTGTCGCCCAACATATACTGCATCAACACTCATAATAATTTCTTGCACGAAATGCTCTAGAATCACAAAAAAATCTTGTCTTCAATTGAAGTGAATAAATATAGTTTTTTGATAACACAGAATATTAAAAAGGAGTTTCTTAGAAAACTGTAAAAATGACATCACAAAAGAATATCTCGTATTCTCTTAAAGTGAATGAATACAGATTTTTTATAACACAGAATGTTCAAAATAAGTTTCTTGACAAACTATAAAAAATACCAAATATTACACCATCTTATAGAAAATTACCAATTATTACAACATCTATTTTGAAAAATTTAAGTTCACTTGAATTCTTCAATGGTTCATAGCAAATACCATTTCTATTAAACTTTTAATTATTTATTAATAGCTCTAATTGGATTTTGATTTCACTATTATCCAGAATGTACTCTGTAAATGCTTTTTTCAAATACAAGTTTTATAACACTTTTAATTATTTACAAATAACTGATTTCTCACTTGGATTGAATTCACCACTACCATCTAAAATGTTCTCTGCAAATGTTTTTGCAAGTACAAATTTTATAACACTCTTAATTGTTTACAAATAACTAATTGATTTCACTTGAATCGGATTCACCACTATTATCCACAATGTTCTCTGTAAAGCTAGAAACTACACGTGCGTATTATTAATGTGAAAAGAATTCTTCCGAAATCAGTTATATTCTCCTCTGAGAATAATATAAAATTTCACATATCTTCTACAAATAGTATATATTTACTATGAAAATACCAATGGAAAAGGTAAACAAGTGGTTGAACAAGAGCGTTAATGGCACAAAAAATTGAATCTAATAGTGAACTAATACAGTAACTAGTTATAGCTAATTGTTTCAACGTTCTCCGCCCTCCATTTTACGTACAAGTAACCACTGTACTTACCATGGAATCATTTCAACTTATGTCGCCGTAAAACGCATCTACATTTCATAATCAATAGTTTTGGTCCTTGTTACCACACTCCTCTTGTGAATGCAACGCATCCTAGTTTTTGTAGTGATAAGAAAAACTAGGAGAGAAAAATTAGACCTCATACCGACCTTAGTTCACAAGATCTAACCTCGACCCAAAGAGCAGGAGGCTTGCAGCGGGGAGGGCGGCGCGGACGCTGGGCCCTCCAATTTTTGTACGCGTTAGCGCCTCCCAGATTCTCGTAATAGTAATTTTTTTCCGTCGCAAAGACATTGGTACCAACGTACAGTCCATCATACCTCCTTCATCAATTGTAACCATCACTATCGTCGCCTCGTAACTTAATTCAAACCTCACTTTCTGGAGGCTGCCAAAAGACTACCCTCATTCACCGGTCCGCTACCGCGCCTCCACGTACGTCACAGAAGCCGGTAGTGTTTATATATATATATATATATATATATATATATATATATATATATATATATATATATACATACAGGGTGTCCAGAAGCTCCCGTTACAATAAAATACCACAAATTCTGTGATGCCAAACATGAAGAATGGCAGGTCAGTTTTTCCGAAAAAAATTTTGTCTTTGAGAAAATTGAGTTTAAAATCACTTCCGGGGCGCGAAATTCAAACCGGCCGCAACGACACTGCAGACTGCGCGGAGCATCCTTCCGCACCTTCAGCGCGGAGCATTTCCTCGTTTCTCCGCGTAAATGGTGAAAGAGTCGAGTAATATTCTGGAAAGCATCGCGTTGCTTACACTAGATACTTAATAGTATCAAGTATTAGCAGGTTCTATTCAATAAATATTTTAAATGTACGTACAGAATATCGAGTTTTGTTCAAAATGATAGCCACAGTACACGGCGGCGTAAACATAAATTATGAACACGATCCAACTTTTATGAAAAAGATTGAATCTCCTGGAATGCTCGAATTGTTATTTTTAATACGTATTAATATGAACTAGTGCTTTAGGCTTAAGATTGCCACGTAAATAATAGTCTCCTTTAGATTATTATAAATATCGTGATACACTAAGGAGGCAATTCGGAGATAAATATTCGTTAATGAAAATACTGAGTTTATTATCTCTGGAATTTGAATTGATTCTCCCGGCTGTCATTTTCTGAATTATCAAACTAAAGGTAGCCAGCTTTAAACTTCTTAATAACCGCTGGACGGTTTATCGAAGATGTAGCCCTAATTGATGGATATCAATATTTCCCCCCTCAAAATATTGCAAATAATTCCTAAATAAAAGTATCTGTTCCTAAACTAGTTATCTATTATTTTAGCTTAAGTAATATGTGGTAAAGGAAGAGCACTTCCTGCTGCCGCAGCGAAAGCGTTCCGAAATAACTGCTATTGCAAAATTTGCTAACTGTTCTACGTGGAACATCGAAGTTAAGGCAAGCGGCCTCGACTATCCATTTCTCGAAGTTGAATGACCATTCTACCCGCCGCTTTGCTTTTCCAGATGCAAGATGAGAGCATGTCTTTCTCCCAAATCTTGGAATTACTTCGTAAAACCATTTCATAAGGCAGTTGACAGCTACTCGGGAGAAGTATTCTTTTAGTTGTTTTGTTTCTTTGAGCTTGCATTGTAGTTAGCAGATACGTACACAAATGAGTAACGACCATTTCTTCAATTTAATTCTTCGAGGTTACTACGTAGTACAGAATGTAAGGGAGTAGAAACAGTTCACTACTACACTACTTCAGTGTTTTAATTTTCAATATTTTTCTTTGATATTTTCATAATGTACAACAAAAATCGACAAAAAGGAAAAAAATTATGCAATATAATCATTTTTTCACCCCAAACCTTCTTTTGAATTATTTAATTTTTTAAATTTATTTTAATGCAGAATCAGTTTCCTTACTACTTAAATATTTTAGAACATGCATATTTTGCTACTTTAAATTAATTAGAAATACTTTACATGCATGTCCTAAATCTTTCAGTTATATCTCTACATGTTCAATATTTTAATTTGTTTAAAAAATTAATCAATTTATAACTTGTCCATTTAATAATTGCATACTTTTTTGAACTGAAAAATATTAATTGGATAATTTTTGTAGATTTTACATAAAAACACCCTAATAATTACATAGTTTCATGTTGGTTAGTTTTTTACTTATGAAGGATTTATATCTCAAAAGAATATTTTATGGAAAACAGGAATAAACATAAACAATATGCAAATTAAATCATAACTGCAACTCTATGGCTCTGTATATTTTTTTTCCAAAACATATCTGATAATACATAAATTATTTTCACATTGAAAATTGAATTCTTTTAGTTGTAAGGAAAAAATTTAATATAAACAACCCATTCGCGCAAAATTTCGCACACTGCTCGAAGGGTCCTGTTCGAAATGTTCCAATACTGCTTCCTCTGTAGCCACAGATGAGCGAGACACACCTGCATCGACACTTCCGCCCGGTAAAACTGACCCCGACGCACGTATTCTTGCGTCGAGGCGCAGAAAAACGCAGTGGGAAGGGAGTCTTCTGCTAGGGTATCTCTCGGCGTACACTCGAGCTGCCGCACGAGCCTTGCTCCGGCACTCGCCGAAGACTAAGTACATGTCGCAGTACTCATTAATTGAAAACATGCTTATTCTGGCCTCTCGCACTCAAACTCGATATTTCTACTAATTTGCCTTGACTGCGCTTAGCTTTTAGTATACGCTGCCGGTGGCGGGACGCTGTGGGTGGTGCGGAGGGGAGGGAAGGGGAAAGATGACTCCGTACAGGTGCTTTTTCAGCCATGACCACTGTGCGGGCCGGGTTTCGAACTGCGCAATCTGTTGTTTTGAGGCAAAACTGACATGCGGCTGATAGGCGAATCACTAGGCGGCGGTGGGAGGTTCGCCATACGATATAAACCACGATGTGACGCGGCCTAGCAAGTGACAAATGCAAGGACACCGACCATAATACGAGTTGCGAATGGCAATGGGCCGGTAACCTCAGCGAACCACGGTCAAACTTTTGCCTGCTAGAAGTATTTGTACATCACGCAATGCAACATCACAGTTTTTCTCAGTCTTTTACCCTTTCACACCAGTAATATACTAGTTTTGTATTTTTTATTCCTTGTTGCATTCAAATGTGGCGACGCTATTTTATCTCTGTTGATATTGACCTGTGGGTTAGGTTAATGGCCTACGTGCCCCTACAAAGATTCTTCAATGCACTGTTCGGTCTGCATCACCACAAAATGACTGTAAAACGTATCAATTCAAATTCCGCGCCCAGAGATAAACTCAGTATTTTCATGGAACGGGAATTCAGGAAATGAATATTTCATTTCCGAAACGCTTTTACTATATCACTATCTTTAGAATAATCTTCAGGAGACTATCATTTACGTGGCAATCTTAGGTCCAAAGCACTAGTTCATATTAATATGTGCTAAAAATAACAATTCGAGCATTCCAGGATATTCAATCTTATTCATAAATGTTGGATCGTGTTCATAATTTATGTTTACGCCGCCGTGACCGTGGCTATCATTTTGAACAAAACTCGATATTCTGTACGTACATTTAAAATATTTATTGAATAGAACCTGCTAATACTTGATACTATTAAGTATTCTAGTGTAAGCAACGCGATGCTTTCCAGAATATTACTCGACTCTTTCACCATTTACGCGGAGAAACGAGGAAATGCTCCGCGCTGAAGGTGCGGAAGGATGCTCCGTACTGTCTGCAGTGTCGTTGAGGCCGGTTTGAATTTCGCGCCCCGGAAGTGATTTTTAAACTCAATTTTCTCAAAGACAAAATTTTTTTCGGAAAAACTGGACCTGCCATTCTTCATGTTTGGCATCACAGAATTTGTGGTATTTTTTTTGTAACGGGAGCTTCTGGACACCCTGTATATATATATATATATATATATATATATATATATATATATATATATACGGCAGCTGGTACCCGGCGCGTTGCTGCCGTAGTAAAAATAATTGAGGAAATATTCCTCTCCCCCTCTCATTTCCCCTCCCTTTCCCCCTCTTTTTTTCTCCTCTCTCCCTCTCCCTGTCTTTTTCCTCCTCTCTCATTTTCCCCACTCTCTCTTTTCCATCTTTCTTTTCCCCTCTTTGTCTCTTTTCTCTCTCTTCGTGTCGAGTAGTAGAGAGTGTTGAAGGAACGATTAAATTGAAGACAATTCAGCAATAATACAATTTGTAGTAAAACGACCGTATAATTAGAGAAAAACAGTATTGGTAACTGGGTATTTGGGGGAATTTAATGTGTGAAAACGCTGGTTCTGAAAGTTGTTATTATAAATAAGAGAAAAAGTGTTGTCAAGCAGGGACCCACTGTGTTCTCGGATTTTTGGATATATTATAATCGCATGAGTGGTTAATGGCTCCTTTTCCCCTCTGTGTCTCTCTTCCCCCACTCTCTGACACTTTTCCCGCTCTCTCATTTCCCTCTCTCCATTTCCCCTCTCTGAATTTCCCCCTATTTCCCCCTCTCTATTACCCCTCTCTATTACCCCTCTCTCTATTCCCCCTCTCTCTATTCCTTCTACTTTCAATATTTTCCCTTTCTCTATTTTCCTTGTTTTTTCACTATTTTCCTTTTCTTTCTCTATTTCCTTCTCTCTATTTTCAGCGCATTAAGCACGAACCAACAAACTATTGATTTTTATATATTAGATTAATTTTCTGTATAACAATTTTTCTAGCTGGAGAACCCCGCATTGCCGGGGTATTTATCATAATTTTGTATTAAACAGAAAGAGAAATTCCATCTATTCCCGCCCCGTGGCAGAGTCTACTCCTATCTATTCTACTGTGTATTCCATCCGCGCTATCACGCCTCTCTCTGCGTTGCTCCAATCTGGAAAAACCTGGTCTTCAGTACACACTACAACACTTCTCTCTAAAAAATATTTAAATTTTAGTCCTATTGGATTTCCAGCCCCCAAATTCCTTTCCTCTTTATAACTGAAAATAATAAACAAATCTAAAGTAAAAAATTAAATGCATGTACTTACGTATATTCTGATTGTGGAATTTTATGTATTATAGCCAAAACTTTGAATCAATTGCCACATTATAAATCTTACTCTTTTTCATAGTTTTTTCTTCTCGCGTATTTGTATACAAATGTTTGAAATTGATCTTGCCGCGTCAATCGATGTTTAGAAATAATTAAAATAATTTTAATTTGATTATAAGTACCTGTTTTAGGATCCTTGATAAATTGTGGCTAACCAAAAGGAGCCATTAACCACTTATGCGATTATAATATATCCAAAAATCCGAGAACACAGTGGGTCCCTGCTTGACAACACTTTTTCTCTTATTTATAATAACAACTTTCAGAACCAGCGTTGTCACACATTAAATTCCTCCAAATACCCAGTTACCAATACTGTTTTACTCTAATTATACTGTCGTTTTACTACAAATTGTATTATTGCTGAATTGTCTTCAATTTAATTCGTTCCTTCAACACTCTCTACTATTCCACTCTCTACTATATTAAAACACTTCTCTGAATAAAACTCTTCTCTCGCATGCATCCCTCCGTCAGTTTCAGAATAACACGTAAATCGCACCGTCGCTCGCCTAACCTACAAATACGTAATAATTATGGTTAATTTACTACAACTAAGCATACGTTAATTCACACCTTTTTTACGGCACATTCATTAGAAAATGATATCATCCAAACATTTAGTGTCTTGTACATTTAATGCACTCACGTCTACACGCAATTAAATTCAGTATTCAAGTTACTTTTCTATATAAAGTGGAAAAAACTATTACTATTATACTAAACAAATATTTACGGTTAGACAACTTACTGTAAAAATAAACAAACAGTCCTCTAAATACACAATTCTTTACATTGTTGAAATCAGAAATAGATTTCAGACGTCGTCTTCTGGTGGCGCGCAGCAAAACTATTGACATTGATGCATTCTCAAATTTGTGATGTAAAGCTAGGCTAAAAATGTCCAGAAAAGTAATTATTTTGTAAATATATTAATGTTTATGGTTACAATACATAGCCTATAGTACTCCAGACAGTAAAGAAAGCTATCACAAAAGTTTCATCGGTATTCGTTCAGTAGATTCAGAGATTATTGCGCTGTAAGTCAAGGTAGTTCTGTCTTTATATAGATAGATAGATAGATAGATATAGATATAGATATAGATACAGATATAGATATAGATATACAGGGTGGCCGAGGAAGAAACGTCGAAACTTCGAAAGTTAGCTCCTAAGCATATTTTGTCTAATTAACTACGTGAATATTCCGAATGGTTGGGCCGCAATAAGCACTCAAATTTTGATTTGAAAAGCATAGAAACACTCCAGAAACATGTAAATTGTTTATTATTTACAAAAGAAATTAATATATTTGTTCAGAAATAAAAATTAAGCGAGAAATAAAAAAGCACCCAATTTACACAATTCGACTTCTTTTTATTTCTCGCTCTTCTATGCTTCTATAATGCAAATTTTTGTCTAGAAATCATTTTTTTCAAAACAACTTTTGAGTGCTTATTGCGACTTAACCATTCGGAATATACACGCAGTTTATTAGACAAAATGTGCTTAGAATTGTCTTAAGAGCTAACTTTCGAAAGTTTCGACGTTTCTTCTCCGAACACCTTATGCATGGGAGCTGGCAAAGGAAATAAGAAACTAATACAGGAAAGTCTGTGCAATTCTTTAGCACCACTAGTCTTCATATTATTAAAGCAGAAGAATATACACTAAGGTAAAAGTATTTTAATAACAACGAATTGATATGTGAATTAATATTACATATTTCTTACTTTTTAGTACATATTTCTGTATATTATAATACAAATATTTGTGCATAGTGTCCCAACTTTTAGTACGTAATTATCTGGGCCCTTGTCATGAGTCAAAACGTTGAGAGGATACCCATCAATGGAGAGTAAAGTGCCCAGGCAAGTAGGAGTAAGATTCCCAAACGCCGAGTTGGAGTAACTTAGCGGAGCTGAGCAGCGACAGGGGGCAGAGGGTCGGCGGCGGCGAGTGGACGGCGAGCGTCACCGGAGCGGAAGTCCGCGTCGGCGGAGCGGTGGCGGAGGCAAGGGAGTGACAGGGCGTCTCGATTCAATCGCCGCTACCTGCCGCCCGCCCCGGGAATTCAATAAGCGCTCGGCGCACGCCCCTCGCCCTCCAAGCCCCGATCCACCTCAACCCGCCCCGCCCCTTCCACTATGCCCCGCCGCGCCGCGCCGCGCCGCGCCACGCTGTAGCTCAGTCTCTCCCGGGTGACTTTGCCCACGCCCACTTCACCGTTGCTCCCTTCCCGCCATCTCCCTGGATGCGGCATCCACCGCGAGTCAGACCCTTGAGGGAGGCGTTTTAGGCACAGATACCCGCGCCGTACCAAGTACGCCTTACCTTGCTCTTCCATCTACCCAGAACTGTCAGCGACACGTCAGGCTGTTGCACCAATTCCGGCGGGAGAAGTTTTGCTTACGTCCACTCTCTGTCGATTAGCCAAACTCTCACCCACCACAACCCCATCCCAGTTCACGTACCTCCTCCTCGTCAAGCTGCTAGGTCCCCTGTGAGAGATGCTCGGCCATTCCTACTGCCCGCAACCAAGGCTACCACCCGTTCCCCTCCTTCACCGCCAATATTCTAGAAATGTCATCGTCTCGTGCCTCGATCCCAGCAGGCGATAATTAGCTTCCGCTCGTTTCCCGTCACTGAGTGAAGTCCGCCTCCCCTCACAACCACCTCCCATTTCGTATACTTGCACCTCGCCAAGCTGCTCAATCCTCAGAGGAAAATACTAGAGCTCTGCAATAAGGCGAAAACAACTTCTCGACGAGACTCTCGGGCTCCGCGCAGACGCTCGGCGAAGGGGGAGGAATCTTACCCGGAGGGAAGAGATAGCTGTTCAACGGACATTTCGACTCGCCATCTTGCAGTTCTGTGCGAAAAGAAACCTCCCAGACGGACGTCGTCGTTGGTGAATGGTGAGTACTGCGCTCACCCGTGATCTTGGCGTAAACTGAAGCATTTTTAAACGTTTCTAATCATCATATTTTAATATACACTTTTACAATTACAATATTTCCAAAAAACATTTACTCTTTTAAAATCTGTTCGAGCAAGCAAACTACGTATTTAAACCATTTTTTATTTATAAGCTTAATTATATTTATGTGTGCACATCTTGCGTAGCACCAAGATTCAGCACAATTTAATTTACTGTAAAACCAATGTTCACATATCTCATGCCATTTGCCGCCCGCCCTGATCAGATGCCACGCGCCGACCTTACTGCGAATTCCTTGCGAGTCCGCTGGCATGATTACTTCTTCGAATTCAAACGGCTCCCAATCGCTGCGCTACTCGACGTCACTTCGTAATACCTTTGTAATGATAGCACAATTCAACTACCATTAACCACATACTATGTAGCATAAATGTCAGAATTCAAAACCCTACACGGCCATATAATTCATTTTATTATGGTATAAATACCTTACTTTAATTTTATTAGCATTTTATCTTACGTCTCTCTTATTGGTTAAAAACTGATGCGGCGCTAGGATCACTTCACTCTGGGTGGCGCGAAGTGTCCCCACGCCAGTTGCAGTCAGATCGAGAGCGAGTTATACTTCGGTTTTTCTTTCTTGGTGCACGGAAGTGTGTCAATAAAATGGAATATTTCCCGGTATTTCATGTCATTCTTCGTTGTGCCGAAAGGGATCGCATGATCGCCAACACTGCTCGATACAGTCGCGATCATGCGCCTCCTAGCGGCACAATCGAGAACGACGCGCAATACCGTGAAATATTCCACTTTATTGACACCCCCCCCGTGCGCCAAGAAACAAAAACCTAAGTATAAGGCCTGTATTCTTTCGCTCTGAAGAAATGGCGCAATTCATTTTATTTCACATTTTATAATTTAATAATTGGCTAAGCTTGCTTCATTGTGATGCGACTGCGATTACGCATCATGTCATCAAGTGTAAATTATGAACAGTGTTTCTGATACTCACATTTCGCGAGCGCATGCATTCTGGTCTTGCCAATCGCCACATTTGCATACAATGTACTTTCAACTTAATCGTAATAACCTAATTAACAACAAATTTATTTACTGTGACATATTGCATACGCAGTCCCATGAAGACATCGGCAAAGACCAACTCTAAATCTCTGCCGTTTCGTCTTGAACTATGCTAATGTTAATATCATTAACCATGTAACAATCTTCGAATTGTAACATTCATGCGCGTGTGTCTGTGTGTGTTTCCCCATACGAGTGACGCGTCCCCAATTACAGTGCCAGTAATGTTCACATTGACTTCGTCACAGTAGCGTCGCTCCTGTTCTGTGCATAAAGGTATTGCACAACATGTCTTCAGGCGCCCGGCACGATCTTATCACGCCCCTCGGCGCCCGCCCCATCATCGGTGCTGCCCGGTGATACCATCTGTTGGCACGAGTGGCGAAAATTGATTCAAATTTGGCGCTGTTGGAATAATTATTTATAACAATCTTTGGCACTACATTTTAAACGTGGCACGTTCGACTTTGAATATTTTCCCCAAATTCCGAGCGATAATTCCAACAAAAGAGCAGAGTCACTTCTTTCAACGATGTACTTTGAGTGACAAGTTGCTTGGCACCAGATTTCTAACTTTCAAATGCAATGAACATGACTGCAAGAGTGCAGCAGCTCTTCGACACTGGTCAATGATATCGAGAATTTCTTAGAAAGAATCTGAGTTTCTCTTATATGTGACCGATCAGTTACAAAATTGAAAACGCCACAACAGCGATTTCCCAGTCGTTCGCCTTGTCAGCATAATTATGGTAGCAAGCATAAGTGCGTGTGTATTTCAGTGCCGTGAAAATTGGATTTAAACTCAAGAAAGTTGGCAAAAACCAATAATTTCTAAGGAGGTACAGCTGCGTCCCGCAAAAATATTGTGTTGTACAGTGCCCCAATGTGTATTAACCAAATAAGTGCAAAAACAGCTTTTCTCGCGCCCAGAACAGGTAAAACGTAACAATATATTCAATTATCACTGATTCTGTCGTACAAAAATATTCTAACAGTCGTAATTTCTCTCGTTTTTCAGAACTTCTGCGAGAGAACTAAAAATACAATCGTGTACCTCATACGTCTGTCAGCAGCTCCCTCAGTAAATCACCTGAAGCTGTTTCGCTGCCTATACGCCATCTGAGTGCCATTATAGCCAACATCACACATTGTATGTCTCTGAGCTATGTTCTATTCCAGGTTATGAATTATAAACTACAATTAAATTACCATTTTTCATTAATTCAACTAACTTTAAATAATACCATAATGGTAAATGCAATCTATTGCTTATTTCTCACCAGACAATACCTGATTTTGTAATATTCAGTTTTATTTCTTTACAATATATGTCTTAAACTTTACATGAATTTCACTGATTTCCTACTAATGGCAACAACATTGAACTACCTAATTTTAGGGAACGGGCATTGCCTCCAGTTAAACAGATAATTGGTCCTCCGAGTAAGGTAAGTTTGAGAGCTGAGCCACCGTTGGATGCTGGATAGGTGCATATTATGTTAATCCTAATTCATAGTCCACTTCTCGCGTACCCCCTCCAACAAAATCAATTCAAAAGTAATACAATGCAAATCAACAAAACATTAAAAGTGTGGTATCTGAATACTCTTTGAAGTTCTCCAAATACTTTAAATATTTTCCCTAAGATGACTACAAATAATAACAGTATGTTTTCGACAAAAAAGCAATTCCATTTGTGAACATCGTATTGTGATTTTCAAGTTTTTTTCTTAAAAAGAAGACACATTTAATTTTTCTTGTTGCATCGGTTGTGATTGATGTATCTCGATTCTAAAAAAGTCAAAACTTAATAAAACGTAATATAAAACTAGCGGAGCCACAACGGCACATACTTTTTCGCATAACCATTTCTCTTTGCAATTTTTGAAAATTCAGAAAGCTCAACGAAAATGAGATGCGCACTACTCTTTTAAGCGTTCTTTCTTCTACCCATGGAAAAAAATATGAAGACAAACTTTGGAGCGGTATTTAGGAATAATGTTTTATAAATAGCATTAGTTTCAAGCGCAAATGACTAAAAATATTTTTTTTCAAAAAATTGTACTTGACCTTTTTTAAGAGCTGATCTTTTAAAACAGACTTTCAAGTACAAATCTCTTACCACCAATTTTGGAATTTTGAAATGTTAACTCTTTCTAATTTTTGAAAAACACGGAGAATTCTCCCCAAATGAGTCGGCAGCGGCTCGGCGGAGTCCGGAAGCAATCAGGTACCCGCCTTGAGGGTCGCCCACCATTCACGCCTCCAGGAGTTGGCGTCGAGACTCACGTAATGATGGCTTTGCTGCTGCAACCGTGCTGCTTTCAAATGCCAAGTATTTGTAGAATTGGTCGTTGTCAGGCAATTCTATGCGCGGTCGAGCATTGTAAGCGGTCGCCAAATGCTCAAATCCCTCATAGAAATTGGCGGCGAAAACTTGCCGGCCAAGTTGAAGTAATGGATTCAAGATTAGTCTCTCTGCAGACGTGTTTTCTTGAAAGTCAAATGCATTCTCCTCTTTCTGCAAAGTCTGATGCATTCTCCTGGAAGTCAAAATCGTCCGACAACTAAACCGTTCAGTCGATTTTCTCCAAAATTGATATTTTCCGATCGAACTGATTGATATCGTGGGCCCTTGAATTTCATACCGATATTTTAATTTTCGGGGGTAATTTTGGCGACAAAAAATTGTTGGTCGCCAACAATTTTGACTAAATGTTGTTTTTGGATAGTATGAAGTTCATTTAAGAGAATGCCGTTGGTCTCATGTTGGTTGTAAACTCTGAATTTTCGAAATTTGAAAAAATTCAAATGTTTCCGATGCATTTATAATACTACAATTATGAAGATACTTTTTTTCTTAATGAAATGTGTTCATAAAAAACAGATCTTTAAATAAGGTCATGTTCAATTTTTCAAAAACATAAGTAATTTTTGCGAAATTGTGTGTGAAACATAAGCAATTCGTATTCTCTTTAAACAATTCTTTCTTAAAAACGTAGGTTTTTTATTAATCTGGGACCTTAGATAGCATAAAGGAAGCTTAAGAGAATGGTGCAAGTTTCATGTTCATTGAAATGCCTGATTTTGCAAAATTAAAAACAAAATTCGGCGTCTTCCTACAATTACAATTGTGAAGATAAATTGCTTTTCGTAATGAAATGTGCTCACGAAAAACAGATCTTTAAATAAGGCTACGTTGAATTTTTTGAAAATATGAGTAGTTTTTCTATAATTTCATGACAAACATAATAGCCCGCTCGGAATTGACTGCGCTTCGTTTTCGGATTCTTCTTACACCTAAAATTGTGAAAATACAATTTTTTGTTAATGTAATGTATTCGTCAAAACTACATCTTCAAAAAGGTCATGCTTAATTTTTTGCAAATACGAGTAGTTTTTGTATAACTTCGTGTCAAACATAATACCCCGCTGTAAATTACTGTGCTTCGGACAGCTGGATGCGTCGTAAATTAGAATTTGCAAATTTGTATATTATTTATTTATTCGTTTCTTATATTTGACTTTTTGTTATGCATGTACACATTAATCTTTTAGAAAATATTTATTTTGAAATCTCTCAGAATATCGACAATGCAGGAAATGCAACAATAAAATTCCGCTTCGCGCTCGCGAATTTCTGTGAATTAAATGTCATTATTGGGTCTTGATACAGCTGTACGGAAAGGAATTATAATCATAAAAATTTATGTTGATACTAGCTTAAAATTCAGCATTTTCAGATACGCTCAAACGCCATTTTTTCAAAAAAGGCTCAATTTTTTTTTCAAACTTTTCTAAAGAATAGTGCAAATTGCACTCTAGTATGACGTAATGTTCAATTTGAGGAACTTCTTTTTGTTTTTGAAAAATTTCGCAAATGTATTTTTTAAAAGATCTCTCGCACCTTTAATATGCACATTATCAGCAATTTGTAAACACTATTGTATTTGTAATTTAAAGTTATTTCAATTACTTCAAATTAAGTGTTTCGAAAAAACTCTTTTCTGTGATAAAGATCTTCATGTTTCGCATTTTTAGTAGCAGTGAAAAGCCCTTTTCTTAAAAACTGCTTGAAATTTTTCGAAGAAAATTGCCATTTAGGACGAGGTTTTACTGTTCTTTAATATTCTAAAATTAATATTTCCGTTCTGCCATTAGGAAAACGAAAAATTAAAAAAATGTACTTTGGGTGGCGTTACATGGCAGTTGGCAGGAGTAAGCATGAATTCCGAATAGCTAGCAGACCCAAGGAAATAGAAAACTAATACGGGAAAGTATGTGCCATTATGTAGCACCACTAGTTTGTTTATTATAATGTTTGGAAATGTACTATTACAAAAGAAGTACCCCGCGTTGCTGGGGTATTTATCGGAATTTATTAGCCAGAAAAGGAATTCCATCTCTTCCCGCTCTGCGGCGGAGTCTACTACTATTTGTTCTATTTGATCCCCGCCCCGCCCTGCTCCGCCCTTCTCTTCCTTGCACCCATCGGAAGTAACCGGTGTTCCTGACTTTCTCACTAAAAGAATATTTCGAGTTTTTCTTACTGTGGTTTCCACACCCCAATTTCACTCACATTATAACTAAAATTAACAAAAAATGTAAACAAAAAATAAAATGCGTTTACTTGCGTGTATTCTCTTTGCGAAATTTTATGTATTATACTGTAAAACTAATACACTCTATCAATTGCTACATTGTAAAACATTCTCTTTTTTACTATTTTTTCTTCTTCTTCTTGCGTATTTGTAAAGAAAAGTTTCAAATTTCTCTTTTCCTGCAATTATACTTCTTGCCAAAATTACTCTTGTGAATTTAAATAATAATTTCTTTACCATCCAAAGGTGCGCTTTCACTCTCCAACACTTCCTACAAAAATTAATCCATTTGTCACAGTTTAAGCATAACACGTACATAATTCGTAGTATGCTTCACTTTAGCTCGTTCAACTCGTAAATACGTAATAATCATGCTTAATTTACTACAACTAACTGTTACATGCAGAACAGATGTGTGCATTCACACCGTTTTATAATATCAAGCACTTCCATCAGCAAAATTTGTTTTTTCAATAATTCCATGTCTCTTCTACACTTGATATATTCACGCAATTAAAATCAATATCCAAGTTAATTTCATATATAGAGAAAACTGCCATTATCTTTCCTAAATATGAACATTTCAGGTTAAACAATGGAAAGTACAGATCAACATAATATAAACTCTCCAAGGAGTTTATAGTAAATTAGTATAATCTCTTTCCTATGGACACGCAATTCGGGCATAGATGAACTCAATCGTAGATCTCAGTCATCATCCTCTGATGGCGTGCAGCTAAACAATTGCACATTGATGCACTTTTGAATCTGTGATGTAATGCTAGGCGAAAAGAGTCCAGAAAAGTAATTGTTTTGTAAATATATTATGGTTTTTGATTGTAGATCATAGTCTATAGTACTCCAAACCTATAAAGGAAGCTAGCACAAACGTTTCACCAGTATTGGTTCAGTAGATTCAGAGATTATCGCGCTGGAAGTCAATGCACTTCCGCCTTTGTGTTAGTATAGATTTGCATGAAAATATTAAGTTTTCGCACTAAATGCTCTACCATTTATAGTAAGTAGAGTATTTTTGTATGGTTCTAGAATACTCTCCTCTAATCATGGCCCTAAGAAATGCATTCCTATATTGTCCGGGGTATCAGATTTCTTTTTTTAATACAAGTTTACAAAACTTTTGTATTATATTTTTATGCAATTGTAGAATTCACATAGTTCTGAAAACTCTGAGTGAAACACTGAGTTGTTCGCTTCTTGGTTGAATTGGACGTTTTAAAATAATAGCTAAAATGTTAGTAGCGCAATAATGTAAGATGTTAGAAAGTGCAATATTTCAATATTACGTAGCTGTTTAAAATAACATGGGAAACTATGTGCTGTTGTAACACCACAAGTTTTGCATTCTCGCATACTGCTTACGAAGAATATTGTAAGGTTAAAAAACTCTTCCGGTATGTTCGTGAATTCTCTACATGCTTTATACAATGAATTAAATGTCAAAAATATATTTTCAATTAAAGTTTTCAAAAAAAAATCTATTGCTTCAAACTAAGTTTTGTACCAAATATTCTACGATTTCATATGAGGTTCACAGACAATGATGGCTGAGATATGTTAATTCGAGCACACTTGCGGGCTCCTCTGATCTGGGCTCAGCAGAACGCGAGGGCCTCCGCGACAACACGTACATAAGAGGGAAGGGGAAAACAACCATGCCCTGGGTGAGACTCTAACCCGCGCCCCTTCGGACCGAAGCGCTGAATCGACACCCGCTTGGAGCCACCTCTGCCATTCAGATGCAAAATGATATTCTAATTTTAGAATTTTGATTAGCTGATGCTGTCTCTGCTTGAAGTGCCATCACACGCTATCTAGAATTCCGATATCTAGATAGCACACACATCTAGAATTCTGATATAATAGCAAAATAATCGGGTCGCTTGAAGATTTTGTAAATTTTAACAGAGCTTGTTTAACAATTCTCTACATATTAATCTAACAAATTATAAGCAAACTTTAGCCTGCCTAAACACTCGATCATTATGTCACTTTTGTGAGCTGTATTAATATCACGTCCGAACACCGCCCTTGAAAGACATTCCTTAATACGGAGAAAAAGAGCAAAACTTCCAGTTCGTGCCTCAGCGGTGTTTCCGCCTCCCCGGGAGTGTCATGCAGATAGGAAGCCTCTGTCTGTAAATATCATGCAAAGCCGCGCGGAGACCTTGACTTGAGCCGGGGCGCAACAGAAGAAGGAAGAAGCGTCGTGCCAGAGGCCAATTTACAAAATTACTCCGCGTCCACTTAAGAACAAACACAGCCCGCTGTTATCTCTGGGCCCGCAAGACGGAGCGGCGCCCAGTGCGGAACGACGCGGCGGTTCAGAAAGCGGCCTTGGCCTTAATGGCGGTAAAAATACCCTCCGCCCAAACACGGATCGGCGCTGGGTGAGACTATACAAATTGCAACACCGGAATCCATACGATATTTAATATCGTTTACAACATCGAAACGAAGTATCGGTGTTATCGAAAAATGAGAATTTATTATTTCTAACAGGTTCCATTTCCAATTGCTGTTAATTCAATAGATACATTTTGCACAGTATGCCGTACAGATATCACATGACCAATAACGAATGAAATCAAAAAAGCATATGCGCAAACATCCAAATAGCACATATCACCAAACTCATCGAATTACAATCACAAATCTTATTTAATAAATCCAAAATATACATATTTGATACAATAGAATTGGCATTATAGCGTCGGGCAGCGTAGCTATTATAATTTACACTAAACTCAAACATTTTCTTATAAATACACCTATTATGTACCAGGGGCGGATTTACAAACGTTGCCGCCCCGAGCTACGTTAATTTTGCCGCCCCTTGAGGATTCTGTCCGTCTGTGAACGCTACTAGCGCCTAAACCACTTGTAGGAATTTTTCCAAATTAAAGAAGCCCTTGTCGATCTGGCTCTAGTTGAAGCTTTGAGATTTTGAAAAACTTTCTTCAAAATTTGGGGGTACTTTACATCAAGACCTACAAACATTTTCAAAATTTTCTCAAAATCCGCTCAAAATTATTTCTTTAAATTTCTTGTAAGAATAGAGTAAATGACATTTTTAAGGGGACTTACGTCCGATTTTCACAGTTAACTCTAAATTTTCGAAACTTGCAAAAGTTTCAATTTTTTTGGCGTCTTCCTACAACCACCAAATTGAAGATAGAAATTTTTTCTCCAAATAAAATTTATTCTCCAAAGTGAGTTCTTTCATTAAGGTCATAAACATAGTTTTGGGAATTTTAGTAGTTTTCTGGCAATATTGCGCGAAATATTTGCAATTTTAAAGAAATTACAAAAATAAGGTTTTCTCAAAAACGGCTCCAGATCTTTACTTTAAACTTTTGGTATGGATAGTGCTAAATATACTCTACAATATGACATAAACGCCATATTGCTCTATTCTTTTTTCAAAAATAACAAAAATTTAATTTTTTTGACTTCCACCTCATGTCGTTAATATTTACAATTGTGGAGATTTTTTCACGTCATTATATTTATGAGCAATGTTCTTCAAATAATTCCAAGTAACGTTTCTCGAACTGTTTTCTGGGAAAATCAGCTCAAAATTCAGCATTTTCAGAAAAGCCCAAATGCCATTTGCTCCAAAATGGTTTCAAATTTTTACTTCAAACTTTTCGAACGGATAATAATACTAGCACTTTTTAATATGACGTAAAGTTTACATTGGGGCATATTTTTTTAAATACATTAATGTACTTTTTTTCAGGCAGGTAGAGGGTACCATGTATACAAAATGATTACACTTTCACATTTATAGGACCAACATTTATTGCGCTACACGGCCACACACGGTATATGTTAGTATGGCGTGGGCCGCCATTTTAGCGAACACACACGTTCAGCCATTGCGGCATGGAGTTCTCGAATATATACACACACACTCATCATCATAAAACAAGCTGCACCCAGAAGGAAGAAGCGGATTGCAATCTTTATTGGCAGGCAGATAGAGGGTATCACGCATACAAAATTATTAAACTTTCACATTTGAAGGACCAGTATTTATAGCGCTATACGCCCATAGACCATACATGTTAATATGGCGTGGGGCCGTCATGTTGGTGAACACACGCGTCCACACATCGCGGCATGGAGTTATACAGGTCTCGAATGGAGTTCTGTGCTGGTCCATTTCTTGCAGCTTGTACCTGAGCGCGCTGTTCTTGCAGATTGGTGGGTAGGGGTGAAATTCTGATCGCACACTCCGTAGCACCACAAACATTCTCGACCGAGGAGAGGTCTGGCGAAGAGGCGGCCATGGCAGAGTATCCACGGCTGCAAGACATGCTCCGGTATGCGGTCGCGCGTTGTCCTGTTGAAATAGGGCATGGGCGTGAGCGTTCACGAACGGCGGAGCCACCGGTTGCAGAATCTTCTGACTGGACCGTGCGTCTGTCTCGGTGCCTCCGGGGAACATTAACGGTGGACGGGCACCATCGGATATCACGCCCCCCATCATTACTTGGCTGGCAGGACGTGTGATGGGATGCCACAAACCGCTCTTCGTGGCGCTCCCACCACTGCGCCTCTTGACACGGATCCGGTAGTCGCCGCCATCAGGGCAGAAGTGGGACTCGTCGCTGAAGATGACCTGCTGCCAATCTGCAGGGCCCCAGGTCCGTCATCAGGCGAGTCTGTAGCGACGTTGCTGGGGTGTGAGTGGCAAGAGTCGTAACGGTCGGCGTGCGGCGAGCCCTGCGTTGTATCGTTATAGTTGGGTCTGTTCGCGCCAGGCGAACAATCCGTTGGTTCTCCCTCCTCGTGGTGCGTGGTGGACGTCCAAATCCCATTTGGTATGTGCGTGTCTTCGTCAGTCCATTACCCCTAAAAGCGGACGATGGTGGAGTCCATACGAGCGGTGTGGCGCGCAACACAGCGACAGGACCAACATCCACGATACGGCTCCTCTCGAAAGCGACATTAATTGGACATTTGGCTGTCGAACACGTCATTTGGCACAGTGTACGTGCAACTGACGCTCTGTCAACGCTACCCGATGTCGCAATGACGATATATATATATATATATATATATATATATATATATATATATATATATTGTGACGTACCGACTGCTCGGGGTCAATCGTGACTTACCCGTGAAGTGGCACGGTACAATAAATTTGTTTGTTTCAGGCAGGGCTCGGGATCTTTTTCGCGAATGTGGACCCTGGGATGTTCGGGGTACAATAAATACATACAGTTTATTATACAACGACAGTTTGATGTTTATTCATCTAATATCACTATTACACTTTCGAACACTGATCCCCTATGCAATGATTACTATGTTTGGTACCAAAACTTAATACCTTCAATGCTAGCATCATACCTGTTACCACCTGGGTCACGTCGCTTCGTTGGGGCCCGGCGCCAATGGTGGCGGCGGCTTCGGCTCCCGTCGCGTGGTCCCGGAGCCGTTCGGCCCCCAGCCGGAGATGAGTAGGCAAGTGTTCGCCCCTCACGCTGCTCCACGCGTATATTCTACACTAGTGCATCTAATTAACTTATGCTTGTCCTGACAGTCTGAACTCCCGATTTGGGTTGTAACTGATTATGCTAAACACGTTACACTATATTACTCTCTGAATCACCGGTGAAATATCGGTAACCTATACCCACGTGTTCTTGTTCTCCTCACGCGTCATCATACAGTTTCATTATGGAAAGTTCCTATACACTGAAAACCCGTCAGACACTGCTTGATCGGTCTCACAAATGATCACTGGTTCAGTCACTGTCTTGTGCACTACACATTCTATCTTTCCCCAAAACCTACGTTCGCGATGCAGGTGCTCACGCTACAGGCGGGTTTCACACTCTTCGGTTTACCATACACTCTATCCGTTGACTTCCCAATGCTGTTCGGTCTGCATCACACTTCTTTAACGGTCCGAAATGTAATACTATGCAAGTCTATTAAGTTATTCAGCACTTAGGGGTACTTTTCCCCAAATAACTCGCACCGCTCGCGCACCACCTCTGTCCGCTAGCGTGGCTTCCGCTCGTCTCCCCTTCTCAACGGACTTCTCGCTGTCCTCCCCTCGTGTCTCGCGCTCCACGTGGCGCCCCCCTTCCCCTCCGTGTTGCCATGCTGCCTAGTTATGCTCGCGCCGTTTGTATGTTCTCTGGTTGTTTATGTTGAAATGTATCGCGTTTCTATTTAGAGGCGCGGTGCGTTTCATTACCCCCCTCCCCCCTTTTATTTGGATTTTTCTCCGCAAAATTCAAGGATTTACATTGGTTTTACTAACTTGACACTTGGGGTGCGATGACTCTCCCTCCACAACATGGGTCTCCGCCGATGTCGTCTTAACTCTCCTTGTTTGATGGACATGGTCTCAGATTGTAGAAATTGTAGTGTCCCACTACTTCTTGGCTTTCATTGACTAGTTTGGCAACATTGGTGTTTACTATTTGGTCGATGATATATGGTCCCTCATATAGCGGGAAAAACTTCGCGTATAATTTTAATTTTGGATTAGAAACTTTAGGCACGCGTAATAGTACTGTCTGCCCCTCACTAAATTCATATACTTTCTTCTTCACCTTTGCCTTCCTTTCATCGCCCGCTTGCACCAAATTTTGTAGTATGTGTTCCGACGTTCTCGGTGGTTCTTCCTGGGTTATTTCCTCTCTCTCCAACGCATACAGTATATGGGGTGGTTTCCTTTGAAAATGTGCTTCCCATGGTGTCATCCCAATACTATCATGCGGAATCTGGTTCAACCAGCGATTAATGTCAGGTATCAATTCATTCCACTTCCCATGGTTCTCACTGCAATACGTCCTAAACAATCTTGATAATTCTTTCATTATTCTTTCTGATGGGTTTGATTGCGGGTGTCTTATCGTTGAATAGATAGGTGTCGCCCCCATGTTTTGGATACCTTCTTTCCACCTCTCGCTTGTAAACATCGTTCCGTGATCGGACAATATTCTTTTGAATGATCCCGCACATTGCATGAATCTTTTCACCAATTTTAAGCAATTTCTTGAATTGATTTTGTTTACTGGGTATACCTGGACAAATTTTGAAAATACGTCCAAAATTACAAAAATGTATTTATTTCCCTTCGTCGTACGAGGTAACGGTCCGTATGCATCCAGTGCGGCCAGCTCATTCTTCTCTCTTGGGATGATATGCTGCATTGGCCCGTCGTATTTGCGATTAGGGTATTTAGCCTTGAGGCATGTGATACACGAACTTATCGATCTTCTGATTTGTCTTCTCATCCCCTTCCAGTAACAGAGGGATTGGATTGTTTGAAAGGTTTTCTTAGCGCCAAAGTGTGCTAGTGATGTATGTACAAATGTAATCAGTTCACCGGTACAGTCTCGGGGAATCCAAATCCTCCATATCTCTGGTTCTTCCTTGGTTTTGATCAATACCGCTCCCTGCACTACTTTCCAGCGGTGTTGTCTTCTTCTCAGTGCTTCTATGTCTTCGTCGTCTTCATCTAATTGTCCTTGTTTGAATCGTTTTACCCTGTGAATTTCATCGTCCCTTTCTTGTAAAGTGACCAGATCGTTCCAATCAAATAATGGTGACCTGGATATACCTAAATCAATCGCCATTACTTGAAACTCTCTTGCGTTCGCATGTCTCGCCTCCCTACCCGGCTCTTTACGGCTTAGTAAGTCCGGCAAGTGGTTGTTGATTCCCCTACAATGTTCAATGTCAAAGGAATATTCTTGCAGGGCTATCACCCATCTGTGTAGCCTATCATTCTGCAAGTGACATCTACTCAAGAACGTTAATGCCTGGTGGTCTGTACGCACTTTGAAGTGTCGACCTTTCAAGTATGGCTTAAATTTTGATATTGCCCACACTACAGCATTTGCTTCCTTTTCTGTTGCTGAGAACCGTAATTCGGGTCCCTTTAGAGTTCGGCTGATGATGGACACTATTTTTTCTTGGCCATCGAACACTTGATATAGCATGGCCCCAATTCCAAAGTCGCTACTGTCGGTTTGTACGATACATGTTTTAGAAAAATCAGGATGGGCTATAAAACAACTATTATAGAACATGTCCTTGAGTCTATCAAATGCTTCTTGGTATTCGTCGTTCCATTTCCATTTCTGACCCTTTTTCAGTAATTGGTAAAATGGGTACAT
Source organism: Acheta domesticus (assembly GCA_031308135.1). NCBI lineage: Eukaryota > Metazoa > Arthropoda > Insecta > Orthoptera > Gryllidae > Acheta > Acheta domesticus. The sequence continues at coordinate 94,654,395 of JAHLJT010009436.1, read as the reverse complement.
AACGTCTGCAAATTGTGGGCAAAATCTTGAATAGTAGTTGCAGGTGCCTATGAGTCGACGCACCTGCTTAACTGTTCGAGGTGGTGGCAAGTTCCGGATTTCTTCCGCGGTCTCTGGTTTCATGCTGATCCCCTCAGTTGATATAACATACCCGAGAAACTCAATCTTTTAGTGAACCACGTTGACTTCTTCAAGTTGAGCACCAAATTATTTTCTTGTAAAATCTGGAACAGTTCTTGCAAATCTTGAAAATGTTGATCGATGGATCCTGCCTGCACGACAATATCGTCCACATATGTCGTTACTCGGTTCGGCATCCTTCCTTGTATAATCTGGTCTACACATCGAATCAGTGCTGCTCCGCTGTTTCGTAACCCAAACGGTACTCTACAAAATACGTAGCATATCCCTTCAAATGAAAATCCAGTATATTTCTGGTCTTCTTCGGCCACCTTCATCTGCCAGTAGGCCTTGCTGAAGTCGGTGCTCGAGAAAGTGATGCTTCCCCCAAATCTCTGTAGTGCTTCTTCTACTGATGGTGGTGCATCCCTAAATGGTAGTGTCACTGCATTTAGTCTCCGAGCATCTAAACATAACCGTAATCCTCCGTCCTTCTTTTTCACGATTACCATAGGATTCGTGTACGATGTTTTTTCTTTCTTAATGATACCATCGTTCACCATAGATGCTAATAACTCCGCTACTTGTTGTCTCAGTGCGACTGGTATTGGGTAATTCCGTTGCTTGAATGGAGTGTAGTCCGTAAGTTGAATACGGAATTCAAACCCCTTGATTGGCTCTCGATTCTTCTGAAATACTTTCTTGTTTTCTATTAATATTTCTAACAGTCTGGATTTCTGCTGATCTTCCAGTGCTTCTGCCTGGTTGACTTGTTGTCGTAGTTTTTCTTCTATTCCCTCTTCCGATAATACGCCCGTACATGCTTCAAATTCCTCTTCCTTCCCCATATCCATCTCGATTCTTTGGTATCCTAGTTCTATCACTTTGCGGTCGAGGTCAATAATCGCCCGTTGTTCAGATAAAAAGTCTGTCCCTATGATCGTTGGATATAATAAATTCTTCACGACTAGAGCTACTATCTCGTACGCCTGGTCGCCGATTTCAGCTTTAAACATGATTTGTTTCGTAATAGGGCTTGACTTCTTTTGAGTGGCTCCTATCACGAATGCCCTATTCATGGGCAAGCACATTACTTGCTTTCCTTTCGCAATTAATCCATTATAAAATTCTTCTGATACCACTGTTGTAGTACAACCAGTGTCGACCAGTGCTTCTGTTACCACCCCCTCACATTCTATTTTGATCGTGGGACATTTTCTCATGCGAACTTCCGAACTTTTCTTCCTCTGCCACGGTTGTGATTCATAAGATACCGACCGAATCGTGTTGATAGGGACCACATTCAGTTCTTCCTTCCTTGTGTCCGTAATGGGGTCGCCTGTCATCACGGACTCTATCTGTTTAAAGATGTTCCCTGTCCTCCACTTGGGCCAGGCCGTGCTGATTGATTGGGCGTCCCTTGGTTCGTTCCTCTCTCTTCTTCTCGACGGTTTGGGTCTTGTCCTCTCCATTGCGGTCTTTGATTATTCTGTTCCGATTGCCCCCGACTTCCTGTCTCATGTCGTATCCATTGGTTGTCTGCTCCACCACCGTTCCCTTGTCTACTGGCTGGCTCCATGCTCAGGGTGTTCACATTTCCTTCCCTCTTGTTCTTCGGGGCATTAGCAAAAGTTAGGTCATACCCTCCTAGTGCGTTCATGAAACTTTCTAGATTGGTGTGGTTCGCACTTCGTAAATTGTTTTGGATCGACACAGGAAACTGGCGCGTCAATAGACATATGATTTCTTGATCATTCATTGGAGGGCGTAGTGTTTTACAATCTCCAACGCGTTGCGTTGCGTATTCCCGCATGGTTCCCATCGACTGGTTATAATACCCATTCATCAGATTTAACTTTACATTCATTTGAATCTCGTCGTTCCAGTACCGCTCGTAAAACCGGTCTTGAAATTCCTTCAATGTCTCCGGAAATGCATCGAATGTGTCAGCCCACGTTCGTGCATTTCCATCCAGCATCAGGTATAGGAATTGGACCTTGCATCTTTCCGATGTGTTGATCACGGCTAGATGTCGTTCTGCTGCTCGCATGAATGCACAGGGGTTTACTCGACCATCTCCCGAAAACTTTAGTGACTTTGGGGGCGTGAACGTTGGTATTCCACCCGTGATGATTGGCATTATCCGACATTCTTTAATTAGTTCCACATCGGACTGCAAGGATGATACTTTTTCTTCGCATATTCGGATGTTTCCCTTTATTTCTTCCTTGATCGATTGCTGAATCGTTCTTGTGTCTTCTTCCCTCCTATGCACCTCGTTCTTGACTTGAGTCTGGATATCCGCCATTTTGCTCTCCACTGTTCGGATCTCCTCTCGAAATTGACCTTGTACCCCCTGGATTTTCTTGTCCTGTACGGCAATCTGAGTATTTACTTGGTGATGTAACTGAGTTTCCAATTCTCCGCTTATTTGGCTTATCTGAGACTTCAGTTCCCCCTTCTGTTCCGAAAATTTCTCTAAAATCCACTGATCTTGGGCTTCCACTCGTTTCGCAAGTTTAGACACTTCATTCTTTGTTATTTCGACTCGTTGATCGAGGGATTCTACTTGTCCTCTAATCTCGTCTCGTAACTTGTTATACCGTTCTTCAGCTCTCCTATCCTGTTCTTCAATTTTTCCATTCAGTTCTTCAATCTTTTGTTCGGTCTTTTTGCCCTGTTCCGCCGATTTCTCAATTTTTTCTTCAATCGCCTTTGCTGCGGCTTTCTGTTCTGTCATTATTTGCCCACTCAATTCCCCAATCTTACTATCTAGTGTTTTCATCATATCCCTTTTTGATCGTCCATTGCCTTCAATATCGTTTGTAATATGTCTGTGGAAATATTTGTTCGATCCTCCCGATTTGGGTTCCCTGCTGCCTGGTTCATCGGTGTTGATGTGACTTGTACTTCTTCGGTAAAACAGTCGCCCGACGAGTCGTCCAATTTGCTTCCGAATCCGGTATCCCCATTTTCCAGGAATGTACTTCCACCTATTCCTTCATCCGCGTCTCCTCCACTCTCTATCTTTTCCTCCCGCTCTAACGTCGCTTTCTGAGCCTCCATCTTGCTACCGCCAACTAAACTTCCGCCCCCAATTACTTCGTAGCGTTCACTCATTTTGTCCATCTACTGTAAAAAGTTTCCGTACCAGCAATGCTGCTACCACTAGCTTATCTACACTCTCACTAATGCTGTAATTATTCGCAATTCTACTAATCTGATCCCCCAAGTAATTGTACTACAACAATGCCTTAGCAATGATTCTGAACATTCACTATATTCACTGTTCGTTTTAACTTTTGCATGAAGACCACATTTGCATAATCTACTATGTGATCGACCCAATTCCTTATTACACGATTACTGCCTATAATATCAAATACACACTCTTTATAATTAAGTTCTAACATCAACTATGCACATAAATTCAATACCCAAATACTCTTCATAAACACATCACATGTATCAAATACTGCAAATAACCCTTCTAGTAAGTTCCTGAAAATAATAACATCAATACCCTCAACACTCTGCAAAACTGCTATAATAATTCACAATCAAATTTCACACACTCCTAGCACTTCCCTCAGTAATACATAAACATACAATTTGTTACTTCATAATCTTACCCACAAAATTTCAACGATACAACTTATTTTCCTTAACATTGAATTATTTTCCCTTGACTTTAATCTATATTGTCATTTGCACACGTATTTATTCCCACAGATATTAAAATAATACCCACTGTATTTCTTTTACACATATATAATGGTTATGCTACACACTGTTTTCTAAATTGACTAATTACACAATTAACAAAATAATATTTACCTTCACAATTACTATTGTATGTAAATTCTCTACATTTGCTCTATACTTCCTCAACAACATTTAATTTTACTCAATGAACAATAAACCACTACCCGTACCCACTATATTATTCCAATCTTTCTGTTTATCAAAACTGCTATGTATTCTAACATTTTCCATATGTCGTTGTTAATACAAGACTTATTAATTGTATTTCCCAAATGATCACTTACACATACACACTGTATTAGTGTAACTTTTGTGATCACTAAGTAATTATTATATCTTTACACTTGCTACACATATTTCTGCCCATGCACATGTTATTACAGTTAGTCCCCACCAAACAATAAATTCTTGCCCCTGTCTACAAATTGTTTTCAACTCTACTTTGTTATACCATTATACTACATCAACACAATATTTTATATTCCCCCAATTATAAATTTTCCCTTCCAACATTACTTTTTATAACTGCTTGCACGTTTTTATAATTACTAATAACTACCATCTAATAACTCAATACACTACAAACATTTTTTTTATACGGTATTATCTTTCAAACTTGATTTTACTCACACTGTGACTTTCCAATGTTAGGTTACATTTGCCAGGGCCACATTTCTTAAATACGCGAGTACAACCTGTTCAGGCGCCAATTGTGACGTACCGACTGCTCGGGGTCAATCGTGACTTACCCGTGAAGTGGCACGGTACAATAAATTTGTTTGTTTCAGGCAGGGCTCGGGATCTTTTTCGCGAATGTGGACCCTGGGATGTTCGGGGTACAATAAATACATACAGTTTATTATACAACGACAGTTTGATGTTTATTCATCTAATATCACTATTACACTTTCGAACACTGATCCCCTATGCAATGATTACTATGTTTTGGTACCAAAACTTAATACCTTCAATGCTAGCATCATACCTGTTACCACCTGGGTCACGTCGCTTCGTTGGGGCCCGGCGCCAATGGTGGCGGCGGCTTCGGCTCCCGTCGCGTGGTCCCGGAGCCGTTCGGCCCCCAGCCGGAGATGAGTAGGCAAGTGTTCGCCCCTCACGCTGCTCCACGCGTATATTCTACACTAGTGCATCTAATTAACTTATGCTTGTCCTGACAGTCTGAACTCCCGATTTGGGTTGTAACTGATTATGCTAAACACGTTACACTATATTACTCTCTGAATCACCGGTGAAATATCGGTAACCTATACCCACGTGTTCTTGTTCTCCTCACGCGTCATCATACAGTTTCATTATGGAAAGTTCCTATACACTGAAAACCCGTCAGACACTGCTTGATCGGTCTCACAAAATGATCACTGGTTCAGTCACTGTCTTGTGCACTACACATTCTATCTTTCCCCAAAACCTACGTTCGCGATGCAGGTGCTCACGCTACAGGCGGGTTTCACACTCTTCGGTTTACCATACACTCTATCCGTTGACTTCCCAATGCTGTTCGGTCTGCATCACACTTCTTTAACGGTCCGAAATGTAATACTATGCAAGTCTATTAAGTTATTCAGCACTTAGGGGTACTTTTCCCCAAATAACTCGCACCGCTCGCGCACCACTTCCGTCCGCTAGCGTGGCTTCCGCTCGTCTCCCCTTCTCAACGGACTTCTCGCTGTCCTCCCCTCGTGTCTCGCGCTCCACGTAGCGCCCCCCCTTCCCCTCCGTGTTGCCATGCTGCCTAGTTATGCTCGCGCCGTTTGTATGTTCTCTGGTTGTTTAAGTTGAAATGTATCGCGTTTCTATTTAGAGGCGCGGTGCGTTTCAATATATATATATATATATATATATATATATATATATATATATATATATATATATATATATATCGTCATTGCGACATCGGGTATATATCGTACTTTACCTGATTCTGCTTCCAGACAGGTACTGAAAGCTACACACATAAATAAATATTGAACGATGATGAAAGGAGCAGGGTATGACATTTGATATGACATTTGCCGGCTTATTCACAAATAAAATCCCTTTAAAATTCTCTACTTCACCATTACTATTATTATTATTATTATTATTATTATTATTATTATTATGCATTAGTTAAATTTCTTACAAACAAATTACACTGTTTTGGCTTTTCATTGGTAATTCACATGTAAACCTAATTGAATATACCTCCTCAAATAACACTCGTTATTAATTAACTTGATGGAACAATTGACTTAATTATTTTGATTCACTAGAATCACTCATTATTCAGATCATGCATTGTCAATAATCCTGCACCATACTGCCCACCCACTATACTAATTCTAACTCATTTCCCCTTCATAAAATGTCTGATACTCAGAATTGTGCTCCCGCGTTGTCCTGCAGCGTCCCCGCGCTCGGCTCCGGTCGGCTCCGCTCGGCTCCTTCTCTCGGCGAGCGGCCGCGTCTCCAGCGCCACACCACCCATAGAGGAGAGATACAACTAGAGTGCGCTGTGAGCCTACTGCGCAGGTTTCAACATGAGGTGGTCGTAAGTCACAGTGACTTTGGGACACCGGCAGCTTCGTGCTGTACGGAGCTATATGTAGCTTTGCGTGCTGTTTGTGGTGCTACAGCGTAATTATTTTGGGACGTTGTGGATATTTGTTCACTGCTTACGATCCAAAATTCTTTTTCTTTTCAAAAAGTGCAATAACAATTTAACTTTGCAAATTGTGTTTCACAGGATGACAACTGTGTTAAATGTCAGTTCACGCCAGTATGCAAGTGTGCCACAAGTGAATGATTCCTGAACTGGGCAGTGAGGTACCAACTAACCATATGTACTTGTCATCAGTACACAAACTTGAAACTAGATTGTCTCCCTATGTTGTGGACATTGTAATTTATATTGGAGGAATTTTAGTTACAAAGTTGCAAAAGTCTCTTGCTTATGTGGACTGTAAGCTAGTTCTTTGCCGGACTGATAGTGATGAAGGATCATATTCCTTCATTCAGAGAAAGGATGATTATGGAATGAAATACCCTTCTGCAGATGTTATAATAATCTGCAAAAGAGCAGAGGTAAAAGTAAGAATACTTCAGGGGAGAGGTGACATTTTTAAAAAGTCAGCATGTAGTAACAATTGTAAATAGATGTCTGAGAGAATTTGTGAATAGTTCTGTTTTAGTAATTTAACATATCATGTTATTGGTCAAGAGGCCATAATGAATCACAGGATGTATTTAATTAAGGCAGTATTGTTTAAATATATTGACATAAGATTAAAACATGTAGGAAGAGAGCACACCCAAATTTACCAAAAAAATAGTATTAGGTCAGTTAACAACAAAATGATTTTATTTAGAGGGCATTAATCCTGTGTATTTACTGGTGTAAGTTGTGTTAATAGTATGTTATAGTGTTAGTAATTTGTATGATTGTAGCTGATTTTTTTAAGAAAAAAATAAAACATGCAGTTTTTTTATCGATGCAAATATAGGTTTTATATAACTCGGAAGGAAAGAGTCTAATGTTATAGTTAAAATATTGGGAAGAGCTTTTGAAGCTCAAGAAAATGAGTGCAGATGGTACTTTTCCCCCATATATCACATACAGTTTTTACTGATTTTGTCTAAATAAATCAAATATAAATCAAAGGTAAAAGCCTGTTTTCCCTCTATAAATCTTTGAAATATCATTTTGATAACTTGCTATTATAAATGTCACTGATGTGGATCTTCAATAGTAGAATGTCTAACATTGAATAATAACAGAAATTTGGATTAATGCATCCCTTGGAGTTTATTTTACAAATATTTTTTATTTATAGTCCTACGTAAATGTACTTGTAAAACAGGTTTAGTGGAGTATGCGGTTGAAAGTGACAAGTTTGACAAAAATTGGAATTTTCATGTACTTGAGCAAATAGAGCAGAAAACTTAAATTCACTTTTCTGCTATAAGCAACATTTTTAGGGTTGTTTAATAAATGAGAAAATAACGCTGGGATGAAACATCTTACGTATGTATAAAAATAAATCATTTAACGCGAAACGGGTTTCCTTGTAGATGCCACGTAGCTGTCCCAAAGACACTGGGGCGAGAGATGTTGATACCCGGCCGGGCCTTCTGCGCAGCCCGGTGCGCACTCTAGTATATCTCTCCTCTATGACACCACCTCCACCGCGACCTTGCCGAACTCGTATCCACTTTGTTCCGCTTGGCAACGATATGTGTCCATTTTCCACTATGCCCCCCGCGTTCACCACGCAATCAGAATTTGGAATGTACCATTGTTCTGACACACGTGCCCGCGAGGTGGTAATTATACTCCTTCCCAATCACCTGAGTCCTCTCCGGATGCGTTGACCTCTGCTTATGAATGTAACAACTTGTTTTCGGCACTCGTGTTCATGAGCCTCGGTCATTATAGGGTCACTTACCTACGTTTACACTCTCATTTCGTCTAACACACATGGCCACCTGTTGCCGTTACAATATCCATCTCCATCACGCTTTCTCCAATTCCAAATATCCAACAACAATCACTAATTACTTCCCCCAAACACATTCTCTGTCCCTCGACTCCCACTGATGCCGTCCTGCACCCACCTTTTCTGACCAACTTTCGCCACTTAAGAATATCAGCACTCGCACAATCATCCGTCCGCTGCCATTTCTCCGATCTCACTACTCCCGTCCTCGTTCTTCGTTCTCCACCTCGGGAACGAGTCACCCCGCGCGCTAAGAGATTCTGCCGTCGGGGCGCGTACTTTTTGAATGCTTAATGATTCTCCTCTGTTCACTCCTTATCGTTCGGACGTCTGATAATCATTATGTGTGTATATATATATATATGTATATATATACATATATATATATATATATATATATATATATATATATTTTGTGACGTGACTTTCCCTGGTTATTGGAAAAAGCTGAAATCACAAAAAAAATTTGTTTCTTTAAGGGGACAAGGTACATTGGCAGGGTACAATCTACTTGATATGGGCACTAATGATTTGTCTCGAAATAATTTCTTTGTCTTTGATTTTAAAACAATTATTTTTATTCAAAATATCACTGTTGCAATCACATGTAAAATTATCACTTGTGTTAATACAATGAAACAAAAAATTAACTTACTCTTTATAATCGAAATCAATATTAGATGTAGGCTCCCCATCGTAACAGTTTATTGTGGCATAAGCTTTTTCGGCCGCATTGCGGCCATCTTCAGTGCTACAAAAATAATAATAGTAATAATAATAATAGTAATAACAATAATAATATATCTAAATTACAAACTTTTTTTTTAATTTTAAAGAATTAAAAACTTTATTATTTTTGTAGCACTGAAGATGGCCGCAATGCGGCCGAAAAAGCTTTATGCCACAATAAACTGTTACGATGGGGAGCCTACATCTAATATTGATTTCGATGATAGCATCGTAAATGCCACACCATTTCCTACTCTTTATAATTGTTCCCTTTTTTAATGCGCATGCTCAAATTACACTGTATTTACATTATCTGACACTATAGTGTTCAGTTTATATCTGTTCATTAATGTCTCATTTTCCTTAACCCTCCCATTATATTTGAAAGGTAATATCTCCATGCGTTGTCTTGTTACGTGTCCTGCCGTGCCGCCTCGCCCTTCGGGTATGTCCGCTTCCTTCGGCTATGCTCGGATGGACTTGGCACGCCTCACCGCCGCCGGTAGCTTCCCACTCCACTCGTGGCCGCTATGGTATACTTCGAAACGTTACTAGAACCTTTCGACTGCACCTGCATGTAGTCGCCCCCAACTGATGATTATATTGGCTCGCTCTTCCTCAGTAGCGGTGTTGTTTGGATGATTACTGATTATTATATAGCGGTTTGATTACACTCGAGTTGCATCGCAGTTTCAAACGATTCGCCCACGTGTATTATGAAACACTGTTTTCTCATTCTCTCACAGCACAGTTTCTAGCTTTTGTTGTAATTGTTGTCATCCACTGTTCACCTTAGTTACGCTTAATGATGTCGAATACCTGTACGCATTGTTCCGTTCCTCTACACTGTTCTACCCACTCCACGTGTTGATCATTCACCGCTTGTATTACTTCACCACTCCCTCGTACTCGTTTTGTCTCGTCTCAGTTCTCAACTAACGCTTCCACTTTCGTCACCCACTTCCTTTGTCACAACACCTTTCGAATTCTCTTGCACAAATCTCACTTTCATTGTTCTCTCCATTGATATATTCCGTACTACTCCGCGCGTCTGCATTCCATGCCTGTCTCCCCGCTACTGCCCGCTGCAGGTGGCTTCCCACTTCAATCGTTCGCTCGCGGTCAGCGATTCGTTCGCGCGTGACGTCATACTCGGCGTTGATTCTCGCGCCAGTTTGAACTCACTTTTTCTTTTATAAGACGCTTTTTCGGGGCTGATAACCCTTAGGTTATTATATATATACATATATATATGACTCACCCTGTGTGTATATATATATATATATATATATATATATATATACCTAGCACCTGTAACTTTTGAACGGTTGAAGATATTGCAATGCAGTTTTCACTAAAGTGAATGAGGGAATGGGGCTAATTGATGTGTGTATTGATTTCTCTTTTATCACTTGTATTTTACGAGATATTTGAGGTAACTTTGTTTTTTCAAATGGGACTATACATATTTTTTCAGTCTATCATGACAAGCGTAAAAAGACAAATCCAAAGATAAATATTGTCATATGTTAGATAAGCATTTTTTTGAGTAATTGTGATTTTTTTGCGACTAGTGCTTAACGGATATTTTCATTGTAACTGTCAGCCCCACAAGGTCACGCAGCGCTCTCCCAGCAAACGCGGGGTCGGGGAAGGGAAGGGATTTTAGTACTTGAGGATACGAACAATATTCACAAAACTGTTGCATTTTTTCCTGAACTCTCCTTTCCATCCTGATTCATTTTTAGATATTTTGTGTTTCTTAGGGATTGAAAATACGGATTTGTCTTAAGTAGTATTTATTGAAATAAGATTATTTCTATCCCTAAGTTATTATATTCTTATTAACATTGTAATTGTTTGCTCAAAATACGCAATATTTTTTGTACAGTTTTAATTATTTATTCTTATTGTGCTTTGTTTCAAGATCCCATTAATACGTATCTTATGAAACCCCATTAAATGGAGTTGAAGTTATAAACAATTTTATTACGATACAAACTTATGACAAATCCTAATTTTCCATCCTTAAATTCCTTCAATCAAAGAAAGTCGTAAATCTGAAAATGCGGAAGAATGGAAAGCACAGTTCAGGAAAAAACTGCAATGGTTTTGTGAATATTCGGAATATGTTTCGTATCTTCAAATCTCCCTTCCCTTGCCCGCGCGCGCGATGCTGGTGGAGCGCTGCGTGACCTTGTGTGGTGGACTATTGACAATGTCCGTTAAACCGCAGTGGCAAAAATCAAAATTAATGAAAAAAATGCTTATCTAACATATGACAATATGTACATCATTGGATTTATCTTTTTACACTCGTCATGGTGGACTGAGAAAATATGTATAGTTCCATTTGAAAAAACAAAGTTACCTAAAAATCTCGTAAAATACAAGTGATAAAATAGAAATTAATGCACATATCTATTAGCCCCTTCCCCTCATGCACTTCCGTGAAAACTGCATTGCAATAACTTCAACCGTTCGAATGTTACATGAGGTGCTAAAGTTACGTGACTCACCCTGTGTATATTTACGTCAAATGTAATCCGCCCCACAATTGTTAGGATTTTGAATCGATATCGTTAAATAACTCCTAAACGTGCGTTTTAGGACCTTAGAAATTGAAATTTTGAGGCCAAATGCCTCAAAGAAACGTTTCTCACATCGTAATCTCCAGGATGAGACTTTCATGAACATTTTACGACATTTTTGCTGGTTCGGCGCTTCCCGATATTACCTTACCTGCTCTGAGACGAGCAGAATCTGCAATTAAATGTGAATGAGAGGCACAGAGAGCTGCAGAGACAGAGACCACAAAGACAGATAGGGACAGGATGAGGGAAGGGGGAGAGACAGTGAGAAAGAGCGATGGGAGGGGACAGAGGGAGATGAAGGGCAGAACAGCGTCTACCGGCTTCTCCTAGTAAAACATAATGGTCATTTTTCGTTCCTCTGCCAAATAAACAATCCGGAAATGACAATTTTATCACAAGGACAAACACAGAGTTAAAATGAGTTACGAATACGTAGTGTAATTTACAGATATTGAAGACGATCCGATTCTTATCTTATCCAAACGAGTTGAGGTCTCCCCCTGCTCAAGGCGAAGACAATATTTTTAGGCAAGAGCCATGCCAATTATGAAGTTAATAGGATTTTATAGAGTTTCTTGTTAGTTGACGAAGTGTATAGGGAGCACAAATGTGCCCCACACAGTAACTGAACCATCGTCGAATGCGGCCACAGCCAGAACTCTTTTCATATGAATCAGATCAATTTGCTCCACCGCGCATATTGTCCTTTCGCTTCAAAACCATTATTGATGAAATATGCGGGCACCATGGTCAACCATGAAGTTGAGATACAATAGTAAAGACATTTTCATAAAAGTGTATTAACGATTGAAAAGCCCTTTTCGTGCATACAGCCATTAATTTGTATGGTATAAGACTTGGCACAAAATGAATTTAATGAACGTTTCTATTCAAACTTATATTTAACAACACATTTTCCTGTGAATATAAAAAAGAGCAACTTTATCTTTTTCTTTCTTTCGTTTTGGATGTCCATAATCATGACCTACTTCCGCATCACTTCACTTTGTTGCAATTTTAACAAGTGAGAGACAGTATTTCATTAGAGTAGGTGTTGTGTATTAATTGTTAATGTTCTGTAAAAGCACATTCAGCTCGGACCAAATTAATTTTCAGATTCCATTTTAGTAACATGCATTAACACATCGTAATGAACCCTCTCCCAAAGTTTGTATACATACGCTTAAATGTTATTACAAAACATTTTATGAAAAGTAATACATCACGTTAGTTTAATTATTGCATTATTTTCAGGCCATTCGTTTTCCATTAGAAGAGGAGCATATGCTTTCACTTACTAAAGTTTGAGATCCAATATTACTAGAATGAATTTCACAAATTTGAAAATTGCCCTGATGAGCGTTACTTACAAAATTACCACTGATTATCCCTAGAGACCTATCTCATGACGGAACCTCCGCATAACATATTCTGTGAAATGATATGGTAAACGCTGGAAAATACGCCGACTATTACTAGCCAACAAACGTGAATGCAGGGTAAATTGCAGAATAATGAGATTCGGATCTAACAGTCCGCGAGGATCGTTTCAACGAACGTCGATTAAATGGCGGGAAGATAACTAGACCCCATTAAAACAATTTAGTGGTCGTTTGAATTCGAATGTGAAATAGCCCTGGAAGCGACAAAGCAATATCTGCAGGCAAAGAACGCACAGGTGGCCTCATGAATGGGAGCAGCGGCAGTTCATTTGTGAGTTAAACAAAAGAGAAACTTCGTGCAAAGTTTTTCAAAGAGAAATGCTATTAAGACTAAATGCTTTAAAATTAAGGCGAAACAACTCGTTTGTTCCAAAGAGCGAAATTCCTTTCGTTATACCATATTGAAGTTCTAAATAGATTTGCAATGCATGTTGTAAAGGAAAGAAGATTGACTAGGGTACCAATATATCATACTCTCATTACGCTAATTTGATCAGGCGATTATCTGCGTTTAATTCGCAAATGAAGGAAAGACGAAGTTTCTTCGAAGAGATTTTGAATTTCACACATTTATTTTTATTTTACGATAGATGTGGTCTGGAATTCGAAGCGTTCTAGCTCTTTCATTCTTGAAGCGAATAATTGAGGCGGGAAAATACTTGAAGGAATGAATAAATAGCTAATTTTAAGTATACAAATAGGAAGAGTTTAAATAACACTTCAAGATACCGGACTACCAGGTATCTATATATTTAAAATGTTTATCCATTAACTGGTGACGTGCGATTTCAGTGACCGGCGAGGAAAAAGGATCTCACTGTCCTCTCGACCAGTACAACGCAGGAAGTTTTAATTCACAGTACCTTCTTATCTCTTTATAGACATTGTTATATAGCTGTAGATTACCTATAGTTACAGCCGGTCCCGATTGGGAAACAGTTGAAGTTACTGATCGGTCTCGATGACCGCACATTACCAGTAGAAGAAGTTTATAGTTGGTAATACATGTTTATACTTAGTAAATCATTTTCATTTAACAGTGTATTTTCTTATTAAAATAAAGGTTGTTTTATGTAGTCAATATCGTTTCAAAGCCCATCTATGCATACTTCAATCGTCAAATGTGAAGAAAAAATATTGTGCAATATATGACCTGAAATTCTTTCAGTGATTAATTAAAAATTATATTATTTTCTGTTTATTTTATAAACTACAAACTCCTCGATTTTTCTCTTTATTATGCCTCTGTCAACGTAAAAAAATGTTAATTCGATGTGAAATGAAATAGCGAAGAAAATCAGTCTAAAACTTTCCCGGTCCCATTCACCGCACGTCACCGGTAACAGAAGTTCAAAGGCACGTCGCCAATGAAGGACTATACATAAAAGTGTAAACCATAAGATGAATGTTTTCTTGTTACTGAGGGTTAATGCGTAGATGTAACTGATTCATTTACTTTATATTTGTCACCTACATTTACAACAAATTAATATTTGCTCTAAGGATGTAATAATTTCAGATTGAAGATATCTTTTTATTGAAAATGTTTTGTTGACAATGTCTGTTTCCACTCAAGGATCCATGATTTTGAAAAACTTTCTTCAAAATTTGGGGGTACATTACATAAAGCCCACCGGACATTTTCACAATTTTCTCAAAAACGGTTCCAAATTTTTTCTTTAAATTCCTTGTATGAATAGAGTAAAACACACTTATAAAGGTGGCATACGTCCGATTTCCAGCTAACTCTGAATTTTCGAAAATTGCAAAATTGCAAATTTTTTCGGTGTCTTCCTACAACTAAAAATTAATATAACACAAATGTAATATTTTAAAAATATCTCTCACTCCGTTAATTTGCACATTTTTAGCAGTTTGCAAACACTCATTTGTGAGTGAATGCGATTCAAATGACATCTAATGAAGTTTTTTGAAAATTCAAAAAGTTTCTATTAAAAAGGGCTCCAAATTTCGAATTTATACTAGCGCTTAAACGCCACATTTTTTAAAGCGACAGCGACGACGTATTCAGATAGTTGTGAAGTAATTTAGATATATTAATGCCCGCATCAAAATATTCTTCCTGTGAAATGTAGATATTTTGATACAGATATGATACATTGATATTAATATTAATCTGATTATTATTATTATTATTCCTCTATATCACGACTAAAGATGTTATGTGTCGACTGTTCAAAAAAATCTACTCCAAGTTGCAACAAGCTACCTAAGGAGTAGATTTGGGGACTGTCGGTGCCTCTACAATATTTTGCGCAAAATGTGGGCTGTTCCAAATAAAGCGATTTCTTGCACTTCCCAGTCGTTTGAATTCCCTGGGAGTTTAGACAAGTTCTTACACAAATTTTGCGGAACAAATCCCAGAGCTCCGATAACTATCGGGACCACCTGTGCTTTTACACCCCATATTCGGCTAATCTCGATTTCCAAACTCTTGTATTTAAGACGTTTCTCTGCTTCCTTGGTAATGACGTTTTGATCGCAAGGTGCAGCAACATCGACAAGTAAACACGATTTGTTCTCCAAAACCCTGATGACTATATCCGGTTTGTTTGCCGCTATCGTGCGATCAGTTTGAATTTGTTGGTCGTACAATATCGTACACAATCCAACAGACGTGACCGGTTTCGGTGAGTGTTCGTACCACTTGGGGCATGTGTTTGGAACTTCGAGGGCGGTACAGATCTGCCAGTAGAGGTAGCTACACACCCTGTCGTGTCTTTTCAAGTATTCTGTCTTTGCTAGGATTGGACAAGCTGAGACAATATGATCGATGGTTTCTACGTGTTCCTGACAAATGCGGCATTTATCATCTTGGGAAATTTTGAGAACCGATTTATCATAATGTCGTGTTCTCAACGCCTGATCTTGGGCAGCTATTACAAGTGCATTGGATTCTGGCTTCATTTTTCCCCTTTAAGCCACATAAATGATTGATCGTTATTGATCTGCACCTTGTCCATTCGTTTCAAATATTGTTCATGGAGTGGTTTGTCTCTCCACGATTTCTTTAACATTTTTTGTGTCTCGAATTCCATGTTAAGTAGCATCAGAAGTTCAGTGTCTCTGTTATTCTGGGTGTCTTGCATAGTCTTGTTCGCAATGCTTCTTGCTACACTTACAATGCCTCTGTTTCCCATTCTTCGGTCAGATTTCATGATCTGCCTCATTAGTGGGTCACTTGATGGCTGACTACATACTTTCCCATCCCAGTTATTGCATTGTGCGAGGAGGCTTCAATTTGTCTCAGGCCTCTTCCGCCTTCCTTAAACGTGACACATAAAGTCTATGTACATCAGCCCGGGGGTGGGCAACATGATGCATTGTAAGCAGTTTTCTGGTTTTTCGATCCATGACGCAAATTTCCTGTTCAGTCCAGTCTACTAGTCCGAAACTGTATTCGGCTACAGGCACCGCCAAACTACCTATTGCTGATATTTTATTTCTTGTGTTCAGAGCGGACTGCAGGACAAGTCTCACTCGTCTATAATACTCCTTGCGAATTCTCTCTTTCATTGTGTCGTTCGAGATGGTCTCACATTCTTCAATGCCCAGATATTTGTAAGTCTTACTTGGCTCAAGATCTTGAATCACAGTGTGTCTATCTACTTCAATGTTCTCTGACGTGGTCATTTTGCATCTTTTTAAGTTGACTTTTGCACACTTGTCAAGACCAAACTTCATGAAGATGTCATTGCTAAAATCATTGATGACAGACAGCATTTGGGAGAGAATTGCTTAATTTTTAGCAAACACTTTAAGATCATCCACGTAAAACACTTTGCGCAAAATGTGGGCTGTTCCAAATAAAGCTATTTCTTGCACATCCCAGTCCTTTGAATTACCTGGGAGTTTAGACAAGTTCTTACTCAAATTTTGCGGAACAAATCCCAGAGCTCCGATAACTATCGGGACGACCTGTGCTTTTACGCCCCACATTCGGCTGATCTCGATTTCCAAACTCTTGTATTTAAACGTTTCTCTGCCTCCTTGGTAACGACATTTTGATCGCAAGGCACAGCAACATCCACAAGTAGACACGATTTTTTCTCTAAATCCCGGATAACAATATCCGGTTTGTTTGCTGCTACAGTGCGATCCGTTTGAATTTGTTGGTCGTACAATATTGTACACAATCCAACCGATGTCGCCGGTTCCGGTGAGTGTTCGTACCACTTGGGGCATGTGTTTGGAACTTCGAGGGCGGTACAGATCTGCCAGTGGAGGTAACTACACACCCTGTCGTGTTTTTTTATGAATTCGGTCTTTGCTAGGATTGGACAAGCTGAGACAATATGATCAATGGTTTCTACTTGCTCCTGGCAAATTCGGCATTTGTCATCTTGGGAAATTTTGAGAACCGCTTTATCATTATTATTATTATTATTATTATTATTATTATTATTATTGTTGTTGTTATTATTATTATTTTCGTTATTCAAAATTTTACGCTCGTACGGAGCTTTCAGATATGACTCAAGGACCGAACGTCAACACATATAGCGAGACAGATGGTGATTCTGGCTCCAGTGCACTCACGGTTCCGCTTCAATGACTAAGGAGAGAGAACCTTACGCACAATGTTGGTGGTTGCCAGCAGCACGGCCTTCTGCATGGTTCTGAAGTGCCACTCATTTAGATGGGGTTTCTCTTTCACAATCCTCCAATCTTCAGCAACAAGCCCATTAGATGAAATAACTACGGGCACAATATCTACCTCTTTTAGTTTGTAGAGGTTTTTCAGTTCATCTGAGAGTGGCTGGTATTTTCTTTTCTGCAATTGTTGGCAGCAGATTATGATCTAATGAAATTGCAATATCAATTATTAATGCCGTGCGAGTAGTTTTGTCGAACACGACAATAACAGGCTTATTTGCTTCCATTCCATCAGTAACAATGGCAGTATCCCATAAGATTTTTGTTCTCTCATTAGACAAAACTTGCTCCGGTAGATATTTGTAATAAGGTAGGCTTTCCTTTATCAAGTCCGATCTTTTGGCAAGAGCTTGGTGAATGAGTTTGGCTACATTATTGTGGCGTTGTAAATAATCTGTTTGCGCTAACTGAGAGCATCCACTACAGGTGTGTTGAATAGATTCGGTGGCTTTCTTGCACAGGCGACACATGTCACGGATGTTCTCTTTCATGATATATCGCCTGTAGTTATTAGTGGTTACTACCTGATCTTGAATGGCCAGCAAAAATCCTTCCATCTCGCCAAAAACCCAGCGGTTCTCAACCATTCAGTCGATCTTTTCATATCAATGGCGTTACTTCGGAGCGCTGTAGAAAATCTGCCATGGAGTTTCTTTGATTTCCACTGCTCAATTCGATCCTCAAATTTAGAAAAACTTGGATTGTGGTTTTCTCGGAGCAGCTTCAGAGGTGTATCGCCGTGATCTTGTGCACAGATGGTCGTTATGGATTTGTTGTTGATGAAATAATGTCTGAGCTGTTTTTCTTGCTGGAGGCACATATCTTGAAGGCTTAACAGTCCATGGTCTACATGATGTCTTGAAAGATATAGCCTTTCGGTGGAACTTCGAGGATGATGCATCCGATATTTTGATAGAAGTGTTCTGACTTTTCTATCGAAATCTTGTAAAGATGTCTCAGACCATTTAACAACTCCAAAGATATGCGAAGCTGCAGAAAGAGCCCATGTGTTAATTCCTGTAAATTTGTTTCTCGAATTAATAGAGTATTTGCAGATTTTTCCAGAGAGAAGAACCTTCCTTTCCACTTGTTTTCTAATTTTTTTAACTGCAGTTCTTAAGAGCTGCTGGAGGCCGAGATACTTGTATTCATCTCCATTGATGAGTTCTTGAATTCTCAAATCTTCCATCAAATGAAGTTTATTTTCTCTATTCTGGACGCGACCTCTCTTCACGTGAACAACAGCACACTTCTCCAAACAAAGATCCATACAAACAGGGCTGCTGAAGCTTTCAACAAGTGTCAGCATGCTACGAAATTGTTCTGGTCCTTTAGCATAGAGTTTGAGATCATCCATGTATAATTGGTTGGAAATGATCTTGGGGTTCTTCAAAGCATATCAATGGCCGGAGGCATTCAGCATTCTACTCAAAGGGTTCAATGATAAGCAAAACTAGAACGGGCTTAAGCTATCTCCCTGAAAAATGCCTCTACAAATTCGCAAAGGATTAGTCTGCTAACTCAGTTTCCCTCTCCTAACATGCAGTGTTGTTCGCCAGTTGTTCATAAACGTTGAAAGAAATTTAATAATAGAAGGGTGAACCTTGTAGATTTCGCACAAGCCAAGAATGTGGAATGGAATCAAATGCCTTTCGGAAATCATTCCAGCCTACATACAAACTACGCGTTTCCTTTTTTACAAGCTTGGATATAATATTATATATTATCAATCATTCTTTGCATCCTCGAGATCCTTTCCAACAACCAACTTGTTCTTGCAAAAACAGATAATTTTCTTTCAAATGCTCGTGGAGTTTGGTGGCAATAATGGAGGTGAGAACTTTATAAATTGTAGGTAGACATGTAATGAGTCTATAATTCTCGAGACAAGATGCATTTCCACTTTCGGTACATTAATGTCACGCCCAAGGTACAAAATTCTGGCAGTACAGATGTTCCATTCAAAATGTTTTGAAATTGACTCGCCAATATACCATGAGTGCAAGTCAGATATTTCCACCAAAAATTATGTATTCCATCTGCTCCTGGAGCTTTCCAATTGTGGGATCTTCGTATAGATCTTTTACATCCTCTGTTGAAATCACAACTCCAGTCATTTCCGGGATATTGTGACAAGCTTCTTCTTCCTGTCGTATCCAGTATGCTTCATCAAAATGTTGCTTTGGGGTGGACCAAATCTAAGACCAATAGTTCGTCATGGCAGAAGCACTTGGGGTTTATGTCACTTTCATTGGTATCTCTCGACTCTATATATCTATAAAGGCCTTTTTGATTCTTAGAGAATAAGGAATTTTCTTTCTTGCGTCGCGCAGCTTCGTTATACCTTCTTATTCTTGCCCCTAGAGCTACTATTCTTTGTCGTAATCTCTCGTCTTCAACCTTTAGTTACTTTCCAGGTCTTTCTGTGTTCTTTTTATCTTCAGTCTTCTGAGAATTGAGCGAATACTTGCGCGAACCGTCTTTGAAATCCCTCGTTTGTCTCTGAAATATTCAGCAATATGCGAAATATCTCGTCTAGCTTGGGCAATTTGATGTTTCGATTTTTTTAAACCATGCTGGTGGCTTTTGTCTTTCATTAGGCTTCTTATCAAGAGAAGTACCTTTCCCACCCGCACTTTGTAACCTATTATTATTATTATTATTATTATTATTATTATTATTATTATTATTATTATTATTTAAGCCAAGAATTTCGTTCTGTGTTTTTAACCTTCACTTACATAATGCGGTCTGAAATCGACAACGTACTTAGGTGTAGTGTTAACGGCAGCTCACTAAAAAATAATGCTACACTGTTTATTCTGATGTAATATATTAAATGAATCTTGATTTGTTCGTGCCTGTAGAAGATTAGGGTTGAAAAAATAATGTGCGGTAATGACATTTACTTTCTGAGTCCCTGGGACTAACATCCGTGGAATGGGTTACGTAGAGAGGAAGTTATAAAATACTGCAGGAAATGCGGCGAATTTTCAGCAGAAAAACGTTTATTGCCGGGGCCTTCTAACAAAAAAAAGTGGATAAACCCATTTGCTAAATTTAGAAAAATTCTTTAACACATGGTGTAGCTAGAATCCATGTTTTTGCTCCTAGATCCCGAAAAATCGATTGACGGCAAAAATCCTGTTTTTATTTATTTATTATTCGATTTTCTAATACATAGATCAGTTTATTGAACTGTACATATGTAGTGAATGGCTTAATAAATACATGTTAATCTAACTTAAAACGAATACATAGGGTGAGGAAATCATGATGCACCTCATAGAATCTATTCTAGGAATAAAAAACAGTTTAAAAAATATAGAAATGGATATTTGTTTTGTATACGTGTAGAGTGGGTGGGGTTTTACAGGGGATTGAATGAAGTTAACTTTTGGATGTGGTGGATTATGGCAGAAGATGATATGGGATATATAGTCAATGTGGTGAAGATGGGATCAAGGATGAATTCGTTGTGTAATTGGTGGTTGGAAATGAACCAGGGTGCATTGGTGATGTCGCAAGGATTGCTTTTGGACTATTTGTATTTTGTTGATGTTAGTTTCGCAGCATTGATCCATACTGGAAAGGCGTAGAGAAAAGTGTCGGTCTATTATTGTTTGTGTATAGAATTACACTGCTCAACAAAAAACTTTTTCACTTGCCCAGGATTTTTGCAACGAATTTACAGTAAATCGGGTATGCTGAATCCAGATATGCCGTTAGTTTCGTTGAATTGCCTCTAGTGTTTGTGGTATGAACATTGTAATGAATGATACTATCACAAAACTCACAGCATTTAATACAAATATCTATCTCTATAAATACACGTTTTCTTCATTTTAAAACATTGAATATCGCATTATTTTCAGGATACTTTAATTGAGCTTCGCAGTTACACTTTCCTTTTGTGACAAAACAATGATTTCTTCAGGAAGACCTGGTTTGAATGACTTTAATGTATTTGACTACATTTGTGGGGATACAAAAACAGAAGATACATATTACAAACTTTGGAGAAAAATATATGAAAACATATTATTGGTATAAAAATGAGTGATGAACATAAGTCGTGGGCTCCTGATAGATATGCACAAATGGTATGGAGTGTCTCTGTTAGTGGAAAACTGAAGAGTTTAAATTTTGGTGTACTGATGGTATGGCGAGAGCCCTAAAATCATCATGATGATTGTTATTTTTGTTCTGTAACGTGAAAACGTTCAATAGTTACAAGAAAAAGAACAGGGAGTACCCTGATTTGGAATCAGCAAAGCGACCTGTGCTACATGGACCTGATGTTCACCATACTTACTGGAAGTCCTGTGTCTGATAGTGAGGATATACAGATTCTGGGGTGCAATTGAAGAGTTAGCAGTGGCAGTGAATACGATGGAAGTGTTGTTACAAATAAGCACTTCTCCCAAGATAAGCTTAGTGATTTATACGTGGCCTCAGTTTGCAAAAACAAAACAGCTGAACATTTAGCATCCTGACTAGAACGAAAATAAATGTCTGACACTGGAGCGAAAATACCACGTTACTGGTTATTGTACGGCATTGTCATAGTTCTCAAGTACTTTTTGGGTAATCGCAGAATTATCACAAACTGGTGCCAGACTTGCGTTTTATACATCAAAAATTTGGGTGCAACTATGAGATTAAGTACACTATCTCCATAGCCATCTAGACAAATTTCCAGAAAAAGTCTTGGCAATATATGTAGGAGACAAATCTTCATCGAAGGAACTAACGGTAATGTAAGTTAGATATCAGGCCGATGGGATAGCCATAATGGCAGAACTATCTACTAGAAGCCATCAACGTGATTGTCCTAATTTGCCGTATAAGAGGATATTCAATGTTTTGTGATTCTCAGCAGGCTTGTAAATACAAATATGAGCCATTCCACGTCAAATCGCACAAAAACCAAAATTTGACCTTCATATTTTTTTTATTTTCTATTTTTTTTCTATTGGTTATATGGATCGATAAGTGAACACGTGTTTTTTATTTTTTTCTAACTTTATTATTTTCGGAAATATTGTATAATGAAATTTGCTTAAAAATGACGCGCATCACTAACTTAAAAATATTCATACATCTGAATATACCAATTATAGAAAATTCCGTTCAAATTCCAGTTTTGTAGAAAATTGAATAAGAAATAGGCTATTTTTTTCAAATTTAATCTGAGAGAATTCATAAAGACATTTCGTTTTTTTAAAAAATAATTACAATTTTTAATGAAATATTTATTTTTGAGAAAGGAATTTACGATGAATAAAATACACATATTAAAAATTAACGAAACAAACCAAAATTTTTATGTTAAGTACATTCAGAGCATCAATTAATCATATTTGCAAAGTACGCGTAAATTTCAAAATTTAATAAAGGCAAAACTACACAATAAACAATCACCAATCACAATAACCAATCACAAAAGCTTCGCCTTTTGGTTTCGGAAAACGGCAAAGTCCCTGGCAAACTTCGTCTTTGGGGCCGCCGAATCCACCAGATAGACGTTTGCACGTGAAGTGTAATGTGGAAAAAGGCAAACATATTCTTTGGCTTACGCCTATGTCATCTTTTCCAGATTCTGTTCGACCTTCAATCGTCTCATCAGCTTGGAAGTGCACAAAAACAGCAACATGGCTGTCTGTGCTATCCAAGGACAGAAAAGTGGGTGTTTTGGAGAAACTTTTGAAATACACACAATAAACAATTTTCAGGTAAATAAAGAAACACGTGCCTCTTTTTTTGATGTCCAGAATGAATG
>JAHLJT010009436.1:94597815-94629790 GCA_031308135.1 Acheta domesticus | reverse complement strand
CATAAATTGCTTCCATAGGTTTTGAGTGAAAATTGTACCTGAAACTATTTCATTTTTACGAGAATAATTAAACTTTTGCACGACATACAGTCGTGTCTGAATCATAGCATTTTAAACGAGTTTCTTTCATGACATTTTAGAGGAAAATATTTGTGTCGTCAAAACGACATTGGCTTACTTTTCAGTGCAAACTCTATTAACGTTGATTGTTTTCTTTATGGACGATATTAATTAAACTTTTTTGCATTGTTAAATATGTATGTGAATATGATAATTAGGTCATATCAAATAATGCGCTCTCCGTTTATTTACAAATAGAACCACGAACGTGAAAATTGGAAAAGTACATCCGAACAATGGAACTATCAACCGTTTCTGTAGCTAGCTTAACTATCTCTCTCTGGTTACACACTTGTTACTTGTTCGTATATTAAAATTCAATAAGGTACCGGGAGTAACATTGCAACATCTTTGTTTCTTTAACGTTCTACTTTGTTGCATCAGTCTTCACAATAGTATTTTGACAATTCAATCCTTCACAAAAGAACAATGTTTCTTCAAATATTGATGTTACGGCTTCCATAATTTGAAAATATTTTATTACTTTTTTAAAAGCAAGTAAAGTGGCAATGCTACCCCGCAGGGTCAAACATTGCTACCTCTATTTTTCTCCAAGTCTCTGGCAATGTTTAATTGTGGGAGGTTGATAGGAAAGAGAAACACATAAATATGCATCAGAACATTAATAGTCTTTGGTTTTTGACCTTTTAAATACGCTAAACAGGGATAAATACTGCTTTCAGAACTTACTCTAAAATAAGTTTTATTAACTGTTTTTTGTGATAAAATGTGACAAGGAAAAACTGTTTTTCCTCCTTTTATATTTAGTCTGGGAAGCTCAGCAACAATATTGTATTTGGCATGACACATTCATCCATGTCATTTAAAGTGGACCTGCTAATTCCATAGAGTTTAGTAGCTCCTTCCTACTTAATTTTCCATTTTTTGGTGGTTTTAACTTGATCAAAGGTTGTAAACCTTAGATATTGGATTTTACTTTCCCGTACGTACGTATAGTGTAGGGAAAGTTATGTAATGCTGCGCGAAAATACGGCAGATTTTCTGCAGAAAAATGCTTATTAAGGGCCCTGGCAACGAAAAAGTGGATACATCGAGTTGCTAAATTAACAAAAAAAATCTTTTAACACGTGGTACAGCCAGAATCCCTATTTTGTGGGTCCATGATACCGAAAAAACCATTGAAAGTGCAATATTTCAATACTACGTAACTGTTTCTAATAATGAGGGAAAGTATGTGCTTTTGTAGCACCACTTGTTTATTTGTCTACGTGGTACTCTCTTAAAAAACAAGACAGAGTAACTTAATGTGCTTTCCAAAGTTACAGTGCAAGTATGGCGACAACAAAAAAAGTAATTTTGTATTAAATGTAATTAATCAATGGTTACAGATTTTATAAGTCGTATGCTTTAGAAATGATATATAAACTCACAAATGTCAATTGTTTCAATGTAAGAATTTCTTTGTCCAGTGAGACAATGTTATCCTCAAAGTAGTATATGCTATTAATACATTTTGTCTTATTGATAATGAATAATTAACCTCCGTCAAGCTGCAACCCCCACTTATCAGAAATTCAAAATTAACTAGACTCCAAATGGGTTAAAAAAAAATCGTGAATATGTGCAAAAAGGATATCTTTTGCAACCGTTTTTTAATTGTTTACAGGTGAGAACAAAATTTTTAATTGTGGTACAATATTAGTACAAATTAGTAGACAACAATGGGCTAGGTAATTTTGAATTTCTGAAAAGCGGGGGTTGTAGGTTGACGTCAACCTAGTACGCCCACTTTTGAATGTCGGTTTTTATGGGTTTATAGTTGAGTACATTTTTTTATTTGGTACAAAATTAGTACATAATTAGTTCAAAATTATAGGCTAGTGAATTTTGAATTTCTGACAAGTGGGGGTTGCAGCTTGACGGAGGTGCATAATTATTAAGTCACGACATAGCATGCCTTGGGATATGACATATTTACTTACCTTTGTCGTTTATTTCAACTCAATTAACCCAAAATTAATGAGTTTCGATTACGATATTTGGCTTCATAACAATACACTACATAAATTTAGGTTACAACTGTAACCCAATGCAACAAATGATTGTTTCTCTACTCCAATTGTATAATTCTGTGATTTGATTTCTGCATAATGATACTCATTACAAAACACTTTTAATTATGATACAGGTTCTTGATGAATCACAAAGAAGCTTACAAATCAAGTATTGACACTTCATTAATCATTGAGAATCTTTATAGTAAATGTTTCGTTTGATTGTGTACATTTAAATTGTATTTAATATTATATTCTGCTTCTAAGTTTTAATTTACTTTATTATTAGTAATTTTTAACATGAAATATTATTTAAAATAAATTGGATCTTAATTTCACTTTCATTCTATTTGACTAGCACAGTGGTAGTTATTGGAGAGAATATTTGCTTAGGTGAAGATATGAACGAAAGTCATTTTGAGTTATATGTTTCTGCCGTGTGGTTGTTCTTAAAAACCAGCTAATTCTTTAGTTTATAATGTCTAGTGAACCAAAAGTGGACTTGACACTTCCAGAAATAAGAGAAAAAGCGATAATGGTGACAACGGAATAATTGCCCCAACTTCTATACTCCCCCGGTGGCGTTCTGTGAACCAAAGCCACCTGCGGTGGGGTGGGTTGGGAGCTGTCCGCTAGGTGGCCTGTCTGAATCCTGCATGTCAATTACCACGAAAAGATTCAATGTAAAAGTTTAACTTATAAAAGTTACCATAAGTTGTATAAAAAGTACGTATGAGACTCGATGTAATGGATATTAATACACTCGTGTGAAGTTTACGATACGAGCGAGGCACGGGCTAACATAATAACAAGCTTACTACTATTTAATAAAACAACAAACAATTGTATGTAATGTTTCTAAGAGATGTAGCTAACTATGGGAACACATCAATATCATCAAAATATTTGATTTGCACAAAACCCCTCCAATGTAAATGGAATGCTCACTAACAAGCTCTACTTTGCCATCAGCAAATCAATTTACGTTGCAAGAAGCGCTACTTAAAATTTTCGAAGTTGTGGCAATGTTACCCGTCGTTACCCTATGGAATTATACCTTATTACCTGAGCTTTTCTTCGTCACACAGCTACAGAAACTGAGACGATTTTAGAGAGAAGCAACAACTCTATTTTCGCCTCCGAGAATCGAACCCAGGATCACTCCACGGGAATCTTGTACGTTGCACATGAGCCATACTAGAGGCTCCACCTCCTGATAACGTATTAAAAATAAAATTCCCTTCTGTACCTGTCTGACGAAGTTTTCCAAAATAGAACTACCTTAAGGTCTCCCGATAAAGGATTCTTACCCCCAAAATTTAATCTTTAGAATTAAGTTATTGTACGAGCTTGTGAAAAGTCGGCGCCGTGGCGAACAAACAAATGTAAATAATATGTAAAATAATAGTGTAGTGAAGTCTTGTGTGCATGAGTGCATGAATGTGTTTGTAAATTAGCTCAAGAATGAATGAGAGTGTGAATGTAGTACAAGAAAAAGAAAACCAAAGAAGGCAAATCAAATGAACTTTTGAAAATAAAAAAGGACGATTGTGAAGTAAATCAAGGACATAAAAGGCCTTTCAAATTAGTTTTAGAGTAGAATATAAGTTAGTTTTAATTAGTGTCTTTAAGATTTCTGCCCGCCCATTCCTTCAATAGCCTAATAGACAAAAGCCTAATGGAAGCTATTTTGTGTATGCCCCTCTACTTGAATAAACTTCCGCCTCTCCAGGGCTATTGGAGAGGAGAAAATGAATTATATTAAGCCACCAATACAAATGTAGACTGTAAACTAAACTTTTTAAAACCTAAAAATGTTTATAATAAAAAACTATGTACTAACATCATGTAACAGTCTTTTAACCGATGTTCACCGTATCCAAATGCTGGCATAAGATGACCATAAATCAGCAGCAAGCTTTCGTCACTCATTAGGAATCATGTAGATCTGTCCATGCGGTTATCGACCTCATTGTTCCAACAACGAAGTACGACTACAACAGATTACCAATTGGAACGATCGACGCTCGCGTGTAATAATTTCTCAATCGCCCTATGCACCACGCTTGGTCGTGTATGGGCCACTTTAGGAACGTGCTAACTAGTCGACTCCCGACCCTTCCCTGCTTTAGGCCCGAGTATTTCGCACATTCCGGAAACGGAATCCCCGGAACGGAACGCAGCACTAGGGAGCGCCCCAGCCGAGAATCACGAGCGGCGTAGTAAATTAGAGCGTCGCTAGGTGGCAGCACAGGCACCCTGCCGCTGTTAATGGCGGCGGGTCGGGGTCCCGCGTCGCCCGTCAAGAAGTTGCGTACCTTGGCGGCGGGGCGAGCAGGAACGGGGGAGAAGGGTGAAGTCGGGCCGTTGCGCCTCGCCGGGCTTTACGGGCGGCGGAATATTTAGAAAAAAGATCGGCGGGGCCCCGGGGCGCGCGGTTAATTGTTGTTTGTATTTATACCTCTGGAGGACACGGGCGCCCGCTTTATCCCACTCCGGGACGTCGCCCCGGCTGACGGATCGTCCTCACGAGGCGGGTGGCGGCGCCGGCGCGGCGGGCGTGGCGGCAGGAGGCAGAGGAGCGAGCGGGCAGGACGGCGAGTGGGCGGAAGGCAGGTGAGTGAGCTAGAGCGAAGTGCTCGGAGCAGGATTGGGCGACGTAGGAGGTGGAGGAGAGTAAGTGGGCAAGAAGGATGGCAGGCGAGTGTAAGATTGGTATGATTAAGGTGGGGTAGCAGGTGGAATGAAGATAGTGGGAGTAGGAGATGGACAAGTGAGACGAAGACGAGTGTGTGAGCGGGCAGAAAATGAGCAGATGGGCAGATGAGTGGAAATGTGGATGGTTAGACGGATAAGCATGTGGTGACTGGAAGCATGGGATGACTGGACGGGCATGTGGACGAACAAGCAGTCGGGTGCGTGAGCGAACGAACATACGTGCGGAGGGAATTTATTGAGAGGGTAGATGAGGCAGGAAGTGTAAGTACCCGGACGAAGACGAGCGATGGATAAACAAGTGGATCGGCCCACCGGTCGGTCCGACGAGCCCTGGAGACGCTACTACTGGGTAAGAGAACTTTTCTCTACAGGAGGATATGGAAAGGAAGATATTGAACGTGAGAATGCAAAGAATCGAAACTGAAATTGAATGCAAGGACTTAACAAAGAACAGCAGACAAGTTGGCAGACGCAGACAGTTGGTAGTTTGCAGGGAACTAATTTCCAAATTTATCTGATTATGTCACCAAAAAATTGGATTATCATTATTAACAGAGGAAACCGATTAAAGGCTAGTTTTTGCAAAATATTTCTTTCAAAGTAAACAATACCGGTACAAAACGTCCAGTGAACGTGAATCAGCGGTTTTAACAAAATTTGTTACGTTTACGGTAATGTAGATTCAATAGTCTAGAGCCGTAGAATGGCGAAGGAATTAGACAGGCAGTGGTAGTGGAAGGGCACATTGATTTCTGAGAATTAAGATAAATAGAACACAAGATCACATATGATCACATCGGTTTAGATTGACTGTGAAAATCTGAGATTAATGATAGAACAGATTCAATCGAAAGAAACAACGACTTTAATGATGGTTGATGGCAACGATAACGATGACAGATGACTAATTAGAGGAAGGATAATGTCATGTGGTCCAGTTTCGATAAAGAAACGGAAATAATATTTAATGGAAGTTGATGTATTGCTGCGTGGGACTGTGATAAGAGTTATTGACATCTCACTTCCATTCCTTTGATAGCGAAGGACCACTGGCGGTAATAATTACAGACAAGCCACCAGTCTTGTGATTTCTGTAAGGAAGGTTTTTAGGTGCTGTCATAATCACAAGTGAAAGTACGGCAATGGAATTGAATATCTGTATTATGAAAATTAGCAAAGTACAGTAAAGGAGGTGAGCCTTGCAAGGATTAATAACTTAACTAGCATTGAATACAGATAAATGGAAGTCAGATTTGACAATAAGAATTATTTGCGTAACTTGTAATCTACTCCGAACTTCCGCGCAGTCGGTTGTATGACGTCATCTGCGAGCAGGTTGTGACAGGAGCCAGAGTGGAAGGGGTCGGCAGGGCTGGACAAAAGGCAGCGTCCTGCGAGGCGGCGCATGTGTTGCAAAAGAACCATCAGCGATATAATGCCACCAAATCCAGTATAACAATCCAATTGTCACGTTGACACATGCAATTATCATTGCATTATGCATGTGTTAAGGTACGTATGCCATGTGAACTAGTGGTCACTGAATTAACACAGTTTGTAGATATCGGCACAAGACACAGTTCGCCCTTAACACACAGTTATATGGCCACGAGGCCGTGATACAGGTTCTGCACGTGGGAAGATTGCACATCGTATGGAAGAAACATTCACTATCATGTATGGAGACGTGGAATGTTTGTTACGTTGCACTTAACAATAGCTATGACACGACAATGTTTAAGGCGTGTATTTACAATATTGCATCATACACGGTAGAGAGAGCGACGCGGAGAGCCCGCATCGTACGGTGCTTGACTCAAGAGTGAATTTCTTTGTAACGGCTGACTGGAGGCCAGGCACGCTTGGCGCTCAAAGATAGAACTGACCAATCAGAAGCCACGTAACATTATGACAAAATGTCAGATTTGCATTAATAATTGAAGTGCATTACATGAAAATGCGTTATTAAATATTAAAATTTTGCATGTATGTTACATGATTAGGTTCGAAACAAATGTGAAATTGCGTCTGCAAATTAAGCTGTTCTCGGAAGGGGTAACTGGGGGCGGAAGAGTTGGTGAAACTGCCGGTTCTGTGCTTATGTCGAAATTTCAAGAACTGAACCGTTGAGAATATTAATTTGTGAGAGTGTTTTTAAATTAACAAAAATACAGAATAAGAAAATTGATAAAATACCAAATGAAATGTACAATGACGTTTACATACAAAGTGCATTTGTATTCTTTATATAATCAGGCTTGCTTGTAGGAACAGTATTCTTAACAATTTAATAGAAAGTACGATCAGCTGCAGTTACATATTATTGAACAAAGTACGCAGGAGTTTACAATGCAAAGACGGAATTGTCAAATAAAACTGATAAATTTGGGAATGGTTGTAATTACATATAAATATAATATAAATGTATTATATAAAAAGTTAATTTTGAATCTGAATATGTTTTGAATCACTAAAATACATCAAGACGCAACCTGAAACACAAAGGAATATTGCAACACATGTGTGAAAGGTTTATAATAGGTGGTGACATGAATGCCAAACACACTAATTGAGGAGCAAGGTTGATCACTACCAAAGGAAGTGAGTTAAAAAATCTATCAGGGAAACAGGTTGAAATACGCATTCACCAGGAAAGCCTACCTACTGGCCTACTGACAGAGACAAAATACCAGACATACAGGACTTCATCTCGAGGAAAATTTCATCAAATTTTATAGATGTAGACGAAAGTTTTGATTTATATTCGGACCATTCGGCTGTTATCTTAACGCTGAGTGAACGAATAATTAAAAAAGAAGTGAGACCAACTCTTATAAATAAAACTACAGACTGGGAAAGTTTCAAAATTGATTTACAGAACGAAATCAATTTGAATGTCAATCTAAAAACAACTGAACAATTAGGCACAGAATTAGACAAATTTACCAGACTTCTTCAAACAACTGCGTTTAATAACACCAGGGAAATAACACGCAACACAAAAGAATTTAATTATCCTGCTGAAATACGAAACCTAGTAAGAGAAAAAAGATCAGCGAGACGAAAGTGGCAACAAACACGACATCCAGCTAATTAGAATATCCTCAATAATAAGGCACAAAAATTGAAAAGAGAAATTAGTAAGTTAAAAGACGAAAGTATCAAAGGATACCTTACAAATGTAACAGCTGATGAAGATAATGATTACTCACTGTGGAAAGCCACTAAACGAATCAAAAGGCCGATCACATCAGTCCCTCCAATGAGAAAAAGCCAAGGAGAGTGGGCAAGAGATAATAAACTAGTGGTGCTACAGAATGGCACTGATTTTCCCGTTTTAGTTTTCTATTTCCTTGGGCTTCGCTAGCGATTTGGAATTGCCACATATTCTTCCTTGCCAGCTGCCATCTATCATCGCCAAAAGTACATTTTTTGTCATTTTTTTAATTTTTCGGTTTCCTTTTGGTAGAGCAGAAATATTAATTTTAGAATATCAAAGAACACGAAAACCTAGTCCTAAATAGCAATTTTCTTTTAAAAATTATGTGCCGTTTTAAAGAAAATTGCGTTTAAGCGCTACTAAAGATGCGAAATTTGAAGCTCATTTTCACAGAACATTTTTGAGTTTTCAAAATCCATTATTTGAAGTTATTTGAAGCACATACACTCACAAATATAATAATATTTACAACTTGTTGGTAATGTGCATATTAAAGATATGAGACATCTTTCAAAAAATTACATTTATATAATTTTTCAACAAACAAAAAAACTTAAAATAAACTTTACGTCATATTAGTGTAATTAGCACTATCCGTTACAAAAGTTTCAAGAAAACATTTGCAGCCATTTATGAGAAAACGGCATTTGAGCGATTCTGAAAATGCGGAAATTTGAGCTACTTTTCAAAGAAAACGGTTGTTTTCGAGAAACTTTACTTGACATTATTTAAAGCTCATGTACTCCTTAATATAATAATGTCAACAAATCATGGCTTATGTAAATATTAGCGACGTGAGAGACGAGTCAAAAAATTACATTTTTGTAGTTTTTGAAAAAAACAAAAGAATAGAGCAATATGACGTTTTTGTCATCTTATAAAATACATTAGGCACTATACCTACCAAAAGTTTAAAGAATAAATTTCGAGCCATTTTTGAGAAAATCTTGTTTTTGTAATTATTTAAAATTGCACATAATGAACCCAATATTGCGCGAAAACTACTAAACTTTTCAAAAAATGTACAGGAGCTAAATGAAAGAACTCACTTTGGGCAACAAATTTTATTTAAAAGAAAAATCTCTATTTTCAATTTTGTAGTTTCAGAAAGACGCCGAAAAAATTTTAAACTTTTGCAATTTTTGAGAATTTAGAGTTCTCCGTGAAAATCGGACCTATAGCACATTAATATTTGTATTTTACTCTATTCATACAAGAAATTTAAAGAAAAAATTAGGAGCCGTTTTTGAGAAAATTTTGAAAATGTCCGGGGAGCTTCATATAAGGTACGCCCCCAAATTATATACAAAATACATATCTTTTTCAAAATCTCAAAGATTCGACTAGAACCAGATCGATTGGGGAATATTCACTTTGGAAGACATCGTACGTATGGTTTAGGCGCTAGCAGTGTTCACAGACGGACGGGCGGACGGACAGACAGACGGACGTTTTCCTTTCAATTGGTTTTTCGGTATCAAGGACCCACAAAACAGGGTTCTAGCTATACCACGTGTTAGGGGATTTCTTTTTCTGAATTTAGCAACTGGTTTTATCCGCTTTTTCGTTATTACGGCCCGACAATGAATTTTTTTCTGCCGAGAATTCGACACTGCCTTGATAACAATAGCAAAAGTCGAAATTAGGTCTACCCGACGGCTACAAGAAACTAGCAACGCCGTTTATGATTGGACCAAGAAATGGAATATAAGTTAAATGAAGAAAAATAGGTACACGTTAACTATACCAATAAAAGATGAAAACAATCCACCACCAGTAATTATAAATGGAGCGATAGTTCCTAATGAAAATAAAGCCAAATACATGAGTATGACATTGGACACTTAACTGAAATGGAAAGAACATGTTAAGAAGAACTAGTGGTGCTACAGAATGGCACAGACTTTTCCTTATTAGTTTTCTATTTCCTTCAGTACTCGGCTAACTATTCGGAATTGCCACATATTAGTGCCAGATGCCATCTATCGCTGCCCAAACTACATGTTTTTGACATTTTCTTAATTTTTCTGTTTCCTAATAGTGGAACAGATGTATTAATTTTAAAATATTAAAGAACACAAAAACCTCGTCAGGGGCAGAGATAGCTTGAAACCCACATAGAGATGCTCTGTTCTCTCTAGTTGAGCTGCGAGTTTATCATATTGAATGAGTTGTGGATGTGAGCAAATACAAGCACCCAAAATTCTCCTGGTGATTTATAAGAACAAAAGATAAAATCAGGCAAGTCACACGCACCTTCATATACATTTCTCTTGTCACACGTCAGTTTTATCTCTGTGTAACAATTCTAAGCAATATTTTTCTGTCACACAGTAATGTATTGAGGTTGCTTTGAAAATAAAAAAATCCGACACAGAGGATACCTTTTACTGAGCAAATAAATTTCTGAGCAAAGAGTTCAAACAACCCTTAAAATCGTTATTTTAGAGATTTATTTATTAACACTATTGTGTTTACATGTCAAAACTGATCTGGAAAGACCAACAATCAACTTTTCTTTGATAAATCTTAATCCTAAACTACATATGAGATAAATTCAGTCCAATGACATCCTTTAGTTAGTTCGGTTTGTTTAAACTAGGCACTATCACTTGCACAATGTTCTGCTATGATAACACTACACAAGTTCAAATGGTTTGGTCCCCTTCAATCTTCGGAACAGGTGTAGGTTTTCCAGCAGTTGAAGAACTGTGTTTTCATATAGGCGAAGCCTTTCTTAAAGCTTCCTGGTGAAACCTTTTAATTTCTTTAAGGCTAAATGTACCGACACTAGTTCAATTTGTCGCCACCACGTGGCAGCACCAAGTTTAGTGAATTTTACTTTACCGATAACGTCTGAACAAATGGTCCGATTTTCGATCTGTAAACGGCATTTGACTCCTGTTTATAATAGAATTTACGCTACGAAGCCCTTTTTCAAAAAAAAACTAGCAGAAACTCGATTTTTAAACTTTTTCTCGTACTTCCGGGAACAATTTCAAAAATGTGGGCTTATAGCGCGATGGCGACACGCTTCCAGAATCCAACGCCGTGTCAAACATGCAAATCGGATAAATAGGAGCGACGGTAAGTGAAATTTCGAAAAAACACCTCACCCCACTCCCCCTTCCCCTTCCACGCCGCCGCGACATTGTTGGCCGGCGGCGCGGTCAAGCCGGCATGGGCGAGCCGGGCGGCGGCCGCCGCGGCGCGGCGACGGGCAAGAAGGCTGAACTCTCGGGGGCAGCAAGCCAGACACCCTGTCACTTCGTTGATGCTTCCGTCACTTCGCATCTCAAGATATTTTTTCCCCACATATGAAACTAGTGATGCTGTAATAGGGGTAAACGGTCTCGTATCATCTTTAATAGTAGTATAAAACTATTATCTTATTCACATATTCCATCTTCCTTCGAATACCATCATAAGAATGTCTGAGGTATCACTCAAAACACCGATCCCGCTTTGGTGCTGATTTCAAAAAGAAAAAATCGAACTAATTGCGTAAATATCACCCATATTCCATCTCCTCACATCGTATTTTAGATATATTGTACTTCTAAGATCTTCCATTACCATTTCACTACCGGAAAAAACAAGCGGAGATAACGCAAGAGCTCTTTTATCCTAACGATTCGATTTATCATTTCAAAACGGCGTTTTGTCACCTTGATAGAATTCACCTGGTTAATCCTTTTCCCAGTAAAATAGCCGAATCGAATTTTTAAAATGTTTTTATACTTGCTGACATATTTGAAAAAGTGGTAAAATAGCGCGCTGGCAAGATGCACCATGAATCTAACGCCATATAATACACTGAAATCGGATAAATAGACTTCTCTAGTCATGTAAAAAAATGATCTTCAGTAACGTCAAAATTCTGTTTCGCGGTACTGCTTGTCGATCTCATGGCTAAAGTCCGGGTCTAATGTAATTACATATGTTTTGTCTACTGTTCTCATTTGTAATTTAGGCGAACTGTTGCAATCCTAACAAAATATTTAAATTTTTCGTTACAAATTTTGTACTGTATTACGTATTTTACATATTTTGCTGATCATTTAATATCTGCTTAACAGTATATTATTATTTGCTAATTATTAAGGTATTTTCACAAATTACCAAATTTTCTTGAAACTATTTCCGGAAATATATTTAATTAATTTTGAAAAATAGTTTTTATTTAAATGTGTTTATATTTTTGCAATGAGCATATTTTGTCTAATACTAATTCAGAATTGCTGACATTCCTATGTGCTGCACGTAAAGATTTCGTACAGAGTGCTGCAAAGATTCTCTGTTCGTGTCTGCGTTTTCTACGTGCATCTCTTTGTTTTCATTGCTGATAGAAAGAAATAAAAAAAAAGTAGGCAGAAAAAGTAGTTAATTTTAAATT
Organism: Acheta domesticus; assembly: GCA_031308135.1. NCBI lineage: Eukaryota > Metazoa > Arthropoda > Insecta > Orthoptera > Gryllidae > Acheta > Acheta domesticus. Next base: position 94,617,321 of record JAHLJT010009436.1, on the reverse strand, counting down.
CGATATAATTAATATTTTATTAATGGAATTTCAAATTGTGAACATTTATTTTATTTTATCTCTCTTCTCAATCTTCATACGAAGAGAAGTTATATCGTGCGCAGGAAAACTCTCAAAGCCGAGTCCTGATAATGAAAATGTGGATAAATCGTGTTGTTGTATAGTAAAATTACTTCCTGTAACTCGTGGTGTAGCCAGAATCCATGTTTTGTGGGTCCTTAATACCGAAAAATTGATTGACGGAAAAACGTCCGTCAGTGTCTCTGGTGTATGTGAACAACACTAGCGTTTACACTGCGTACGAATTTTTCCAAACTGGAAAAAACAACAACAAAAAACAGCTGTCGATCTACTGTCATTCGAAGCTCTGCAATTTTCAAAAACGTGCATTACTTTTTGGAGATACATTACACGACCCCCCCCCCCGGATATTTTAAAAATTTGCTCAAATATGGCTCCAAATTTTTTCTTTATATTTCTCGTAAAAATTGAATAAAATACACATGGCTTAGGTCCGATTTCACTGATAACTGAATTTTCGAAAATTGCAAAGATTGAATTTTTGGGCGTTTCCTACAACTACAATATTGACGATAGAGACTTTTCCTTTCTAAGAAATTTGTTGTACATAATTAGTTCTTTCATTAAGATCATGAATTTTTTTAAAACAATTTTGTAGTTATGGCGCAATCTTGTGTGCAATATATGCAACTTTAAAAGATAACAAAACAAGAATTTTTCAAAATCGGCTCCATTTTTTTCCCTTTAAACTATTGGTAGGGATATTGCGAAATGTACTTTAAGAGATGACATAAACGCTATTTTGCTCTATTCTTTTGTTTTTGCGAAAATAACACAAATGAAACTTTTTGAATAGCCTGTCACGTCGTTTATATTTACATTATCGGCGATTTGTTCACATTATTAGATTTATGAGCACACGTACTTTAAATTATATCATTTAAAGTTTTTCTAAAACTAAAAATTTTTTTTGGAAATGAACTCGAAATTTCGCATTTTCAGAAACGCTCAAACGCCAATTTTTTCTGAAAAGGTTCCAAATTTTTTGTTCAAAGTTTTTGTACGTATAGTGCGAAATGCACTGTCTAAGGAAACAAAAAAGTTTTGTTGTATTATTTTGTTGTTTTTCTTCAAAATTTACACAAATGTATTTTTTAAATATTTCGCATGCCTTGTATGCACATTTGCAGCGATTTGTAAACATTATTGCATCTGTGAATGGAAGAGCTTAAAATATCTTAAAATAAATTTTAAAAAAAAACTCAAGATTCCTGTGAAAAAAGGGCTTCATATTTCACATTGCCACAGACGCTTAAACACCCTTTTCTTAAAAACGGTATCAAGTTTATGAATGAAAATTGTCGTAAAGGACAAGGTTTCAGTCTTCTTTAATATTCTAAAAGCAATATTTTGAATCTACCATTAGGAAACCGATAATTGAGAAAACCTAAAAAATAAGTTGGGTGCATTAAATGGCAGGTGGCAAGATGGGGCAAGGCCATAAATCTAGCCCATGCCAACAAAATAGTAAATTTTACTACGACAAAGTCCGAATAGCTGGCTGAGACTATAGGAAATTGAAAACTAATACGGGAAAGTCTGTGCCATTCTGTAGCACCACCAGTTACTTTCTCGTGTTAGTTACTCAAAGTTATGTAATGCTGCGGAAAATCTATTTCGAGATATTAACGGAAGTACTCGTTTTGGGGTCCCCTGATAGATTCCGAAAGGGTGTATGTGTGTTTTGACTTTTTAACGTCCGTTCGTCCGTCCATCTGTCTGTGTCTGCCTGTCTGGGCGTATGTGAACACCACTAGCGCCTAAACTATGTGTAGAATTTTTGCTCAACTGAATAAACCCCTGTCGATCTGGTCTGAGTCGAAGTTCTGCGATTTTTAAAAACATTCATTAATTTTTGGAGATACTTTTTATTAAGCCCCAGGGACATTTTCAACATTTTCTCAAAAATGTCAACCAGGAGAGGTGGCTCAGTGCATCAACTGATGTCACTGCAATGCCTCTGACCGAGAGGTGCTAGGTTCGAGTCCCGACGGTGGCAGGATTTTCAACACTAGCTTGTCAGTTAGATGTAGAATTCAACCGATGTCTGACGGAAAATTCTAGCGACCGGCTGCTCTGATTGGAAGTTTTCCGTAGTTTCTCCGATCAACATCAAACGAATGCCGAAGAAATTCCCTAACAAACGGACCTCCTCTTCCGATATTTCCTTCCTCTTCCTTGTCCTATCTTCACACACACACACACACACACACACAACCAACTTGCACAACACTACCATATATGCTGGGAGACCAGTGGGAGGATTGGAACTTGTCCCGGCTGTGGGCCGTGCACTGCTGGTGGGAGATACCTTGTTAAGAAAGAACCCGGCAAGCCGACAGGTAAATCGGTCGGTGATTTAGAGCTTGTCCCGGCTGGGGTGGTGCCCCGCTGGTGGCAGATACCTGGTTGGGAAGCCCCGCTAGTGGACGGAAGGTCAGCGCCGGATCTCGCCATCGGCATAGCGGGCAACATCTCTTCCACCTCACGATGAAATAAACATGCATTGCACTTACGGGACTAATGACCAAAGCAGTTGACGCGCCCAAAATCACTAACAATCAATCAAACATTACTCCAAATACTTTCCTTAAATTAATTGTAAGAATAAAGTAAAATACACTCAAGGTGGCATAGCTCTTATTTTCATTGCTGACTGATTTTGGGAAAATTGCAAAAGTTCGAATTTTTTTCGGCGTCTTCCTACAACTACAAAATTGAAGATAGAGATTTTCCCTTAAAAATTATATTTGTTCTCCATACTTAGTTCTTTCAATAAGGTCATGCACATTTTTTTGAAATTTTTAGTAGTTTTCGCGCAATATTGAGGGCAATTTGTGCAATTTTTAAAAATTACAAGAACCAGATTTTCTCAAAATCGACTTCAACTTTTTTCCTTAAACTTTTGGAAAGGATAGTACCTAATGTACTCTGAGATGACATAAACGCCATATTGCTCTATTCCTTTGTTTTTCAAAACTTACAAAAATGTAATTCTTTGACTAGCCTTTCATTTAGTAAATATTTTCTTTAACGGCGATTTGTTCATATTAGGGAACTTTTGCCACCTCGAACGTTAAGTACTATCGATCTTTTGCGCATGCGCAGATGCACCAAAGTGATGCGAAACTTGCACTGCGAATGAGCAGAAGATCGATAGTACGTAACGTTCGAGGGTGCAAAAACTCCCTACTATTACATTTACGAGTACATGTGCTTAACATTATGTCTTAAAAGTTCCTCGACAACTCAGATGTTTTCTGTGAAAATGAACTGAAACTTCCGAATTTGTACAAATGTTCAAACGCCATTTTCTCAAATTGCTTCTTCAAACTTTTCGTACGAATGCTATTTGCATTCTTTAAGTTAACATAAAATTAATTTGGCTGTATTTTTTTGATTTTTCAAAAAATAAATAAATGTATTTTTAAGTGTCTCTCACGCCATTAATATTCACATTTCCAGAAATTTTATACATTATTACATTTGTGAGTAGAAGTGCTTTAAATGTCACCAAATGAAGTTGTTCGAAAACTCGAAAGATTCTTGTGAAAATTCCGAAGCTTCCATTTTCGCATTTACAGTAACGCTTAAACGCCATTTTCTTAAGAGCGGCTCCAAATTTATCAATGAAAATTCCTATATAGGACGAAGTTTTACTCTTCTTTAATATCCTAAAAGTAATATTTCGTATCTACCATTAAGAAGCTGAAAAATGAGAAAAGTTCAAAAAATGTATTTTGGGCGGCGATAGATGTCAGCAAGATGTCAGAAGATGGGGAAAGATGGTAAAACTGGCCCAGACCAAAGATATTAGATTACTATGAGAAAGTATGTGCAATTTGTCCTAAAGTACGAAAACGTTTTAAAAATTCGATTCGGTTATTTTACTGGAAAAAGGATTAACCAGGTGAATTCTATCAAGGTGACAAACGCCGTTTTGAAATGATAAATCGAATCGTAGGATAAAAGAGCTCTTGCGTTATCTCCGCTTGTTTTTTCCGGTAGTGAAATGGTAATGGAAGATCTTAGAAGTACAATATATCTAAAATACGATGTGAGGAGATGGAATATGGGTGATATTTACGCAATTAGTTCGATTTTTTCTTTTTGAAATCAGCACCAAAGCGGGATCGGTGTTTTGAGTGATACCTCAGACATTCTTATGATGGTATTCGAAGGAAGATGGAATATGTGAATAAGATAATAGTTTTATACTACTATTAAAGATGATACGAGACCGTTTACCCCTATTACAGCATCACTAGTTTCATATGTGGGGAAAAAATATCTTGAGATGCGAAGTGACGGAAGCATCAACGAAGTGACGGGGTGTCTGGCTTGCTGCCCCCGAGAGTTCAGCCTTCTTGCCCGTCGCCGCGCCGCGGCGGCCGCCGCCCGGCTCGCCCGTGCCGGCTTGACCGCGCCGCCGGCCAACAATGTCGCGGCGGCGTGGAAGGGAAGGGGGAGTGGGGTGAGGTGTTTTTCGAAATTTCACTTACCGTCGCTCCTATTTATCCGATTTGCATGTTTGACACGGCGTTGGATTCTGGAAGCGTGTCGCCATCGCGCTATAAGCCCACATTTTTGAAATTGTTCCCGGAAGTACGAGAAAAATTTTAAAAATCGAGTTTCTGCTAGTTTTTTTTGAAAAAAGGGCTTCGTAGCGTAAATTCTATTATAAACAGGAGTCAAATGCCGTTTACAGATTGAAAATCGGACCATTTGTTCAGGACGTTATCGGGAAAGTAAATTCCTGCTGATGGTGCTGCGATCTATTGAATTTTCCTACAAGTTTTTTTCGGTACATTTAGCCTTAATTGTCGGTATTCCAAGATCTTTGTGGATATCAACATTTCTTATATACCATGGTACATTCACCATTTCTCGCAGAACTTTGTTTTGGTAAGTTTGTATTATTTTGATATTGCTATTTTTGCACTCTATAGCTGAATTCCATACAGCCATATGGGTTTAAATATCTGATTATAAAATAGTGTTTTGTTATATATATGGATAAGCAGGAATTTCTTCCTATTGGCCATTTATATTGACGAAATTTTATATTTAGTTCTTCCTTTTTACTTTCCCGTGTACGTACGTATATACGGAGTAATATACATAGTATAGGGAAAGTTATGTGCTGCGCGAAAAAATGGCGAATTTTCGCCAGAAAAAATTCGTTGCCGGGCCGTAATAACGATAAAGTGGATAAAACCATTTGCTAAATTAAAAAAAAACTCCTAACACCTGGTGTAAGCCAGAACCCCTCTTTTGTGGGTCGTTGATACCAAAAAACCAATTGAAAGGAAAACGTCAGTCTGTCCGTCCGTCTGTGAACACGCTAGCGCCTAAACAATACGTACGATTTCTTCCAAAATAGATATTCCCCGGTCGATCTAGTTCGAGTCGAAGCTTTGAGATTTTGAAAAAGATTCTATAAAATTTGGGGGTACCTTACATGAAGCTCCCCGGACATTTTCCAAATTTTCTCAAAAATGGCTCGAAATTTTTCTTATAATTTCATAGAGTAAAATGCACTTATTAAAGTGACATAGATGACAACAATTAGGTGACAATAATTAGGTGACAACAATTTTTACGGTGTAAGCCAGAACCCCTCTTTTGTGGGTCGTTGATACCAAAAACCCAATTGAAAGGAAAACGTCAGTCTGTCCGTCCGTCTGTGAACACGCTAGCGCCTAAACAATACGTACGATTTCTTCCAAAATGGATATTCCCCGGTCGATCTAGTTCGAGTCGAAGCTTTGAGATTTTGAAAAAGATTCTATAAAATTTGGGGGTACCTTACATGAAGCTCCCCGGACATTTCCAAATTTTCTCAAAAATGGCTCGAAATTTTTCTTATAATTTCATAGAGTAAAATGCTCTTATTAAGGTGACATAGATGACAACAATTAGGTGACAATAATTAGGTGACAACAATTTTTACGGTTAACTCTGAATTTTCGAAAATTGCAAATGTTTGAATTTTCTTCGGCGTCTTTTTCCAACTAAAAAATTGAAGATAGAGATTTGTCCTTCAAATAAAATTTGTTCTTCATGGTGAGTTCTTTCTTTAAGGACATGTACATTTTTTTGAAAATGTTGGTACTTTTCGCGTAATATTGCATGTAATATGCGCAGTTTTTAAAAAATGCAACAAGATTTTCACAAAACTGGCTCCAAATTTTTTCTTTGAACTTTTGGTAGGGATAGTGCTTAATGTACGCTATGAGATGGCATAAACTCCATATTGCTTTATTCTTTCGTTTTTTAAAAATTGCAAAAATTTAATTTTTTTACTTGTTTCTCACGTCGTTAACATTTACATTAGTGGCAATTTGTTTACATTATTATATTTACGAGTTTAAGTGATTTAAATAATGTCAAGTAAAGTTTGTCGAAAATTCAACAATTTTCTGTAAAAACTAGCTCAAAATTCCGCATTTTCAGAAACGCTCAAACTCTATTTTTGCATAAATGGCTGCAAAGTTTTTCTTTAAACTTTTCGAACAGATAGTGGTAATGTCACTTTTTGATATGAAGTAAAGCTTATTTTGAGTTTTTTTTGTTTTCTCAAGAATTACACAAATGTAATTTTTTTTGAAAGATCTCTCACATCTTTAATATGCAAATTACCAGCAATTTATAAACACTATTGTATTTGTGAGTTAATGTGCTTCAAATGACATCAAATGAAGCTTTTTGAAAACTCAAAACTTTTCTGTGAAAGTGAGCTTCAAAGTTTGCATTTTTAGTCGCGTTTAAAACGCATTTTCTTAAAAACGGCTACGAATTTTTAAACGAAAATTGCCATATAGGAAGCCCCTGACGTGTCCTATGCCTACCAGCGGCTACCAGTCTTGTGACCATGGGCGTTTGGGGTACGTGTGGTTAGCACATATGCATCCCTACGCCGTCGTATTCTGGTCTTCTCAACCTCAGAAGTGAGTTTTCTCATCGTCACACAGCAACTGATGTTGGGACATTGTAAGGAAAGCGCACACTATAATCTTCCCCAACCGGGAATCAAACCTGGGATCACGTCATGTAAAGCGAGCACGCTGACCACTGATCAGTAAGCTACCCGTGGGGCAATTTATTTGTACATTCCTAAGAGTAATAAATACGAACATATGAGAGTCATTTCATAAATAATGGAAGTTGGCAACACTTTGGAAAGCATTGATGATAGTGGGGTGCAGATATGCATCCGTAGTAATGGTTATGTCATTTGTGCTTCACAATGTGAGAAAGAAATATGTTTTTGTTCGATCAATAATTGAATGTTGTTCTGCAATTGTTGAAGATCAAAGATTAGTGCATTAAGACTGAGAATTGTGGATGCCATTACCTCACTAAAATCCAAAATCACCAATCGTCATTGATGAAAGATTAGTTAGAGACTGAGCCGGAGTTACAGACACTATCAAACGAGTGGAGATATCACTTTCCCCAAGTCGAAAAAAAGAAATAGTTTCAAGAAAACGAAGTGAACTGTATTTTCGTGAACTGCTTCAAAAAGTGAACAAAAATACAAGAAAACACAACCGGAGAGATGGCTCAATGCATCAATCTGATGTCACTGCAGTCCCTCTGACCGGGAGATCTTAGGTTCGAGTCCCGACGGCAGCAGTATTTTCGACACTAGCTTGTCAGCTAGGTCGAATTCAGTCGCTGTGTCGAGGAGAATTCTAGCGGCCGGCTGCTCTGATCGGTAGTTTTCCGTGGTTTCTCCGATCAGCACCAGGCGAATGCCGGAGCAGTACCCTAACAAACGGGCCACGGACCGCGCGCGATCTTTCCTTCCTCATCCTGTCCTATCCTCTCCCTCTTACACACACACTTACACTATCATGCACTACACTACCACACATGCCGGGAGACCGGTCGGGAGCTCACAACTTGCCCCGGCTGGGGCGGTGCCCCGCTGGTGGGAGATACTTGGTTGAGGGAAACCCCCGCTAGTCGACGGTAGGTCGGCGCCAGATCGTCGGAAAAGATCATCGCCACCTCCCGGTGGAAAACACACACTACACTTACGGGACTAATGGCCTGAGCAGTTGACGCGCCCGGAAACACGAATCAATCAATCAACAAGAAAACATGATCTCAGTAGCTGAAGGATGGCTACTCACTCCCCACAACTCGCCTGCACATCGCCAAGATAATAATGTAAAGGGTGTTATTATGTGCACACTCATCAGTCTTTACATGCGTCATTAGGTAGTAACATTTCGTCGCTGATACCATAGGTATTCATCAGATGCAACTGATGAGTGAGAAGTAAAGAGATGTCAAAACTAAGCATTTAAATTAATAAATATGTGTGAATTATTGATGAAATGACCTCCGTATCACAGTCAATCATTTAAATATTCTATCAGAATTTACGTGCAGTCATGGTTCTGCACAACTCAAATATGGAAAAGAAATTCGAGAAGTGGGCTTTGTGATAAGATAACTTATATTTTTGCGAATATGATGGAAGCCCCCCCCCCCCCGCCTGCGCACGGCCATCGCCTTAACAATGTGTTTCTAAACTACCTTTGTGTTTCAGAGTTCGCCTAAAAACGCAGTCTCTATAGACCTCCGCACATTTCAACTTGAACCATTAATGAGCTCCTTCAATTAGACTCTTCAGAAAGCGGAAAGCGAAAAATTCATAAAATTATCGATTTTAACTTCTTACAGAATTAATAATATTTAATACTGCCGCTTTTCAATTATGTATTTATTTTATCTGTACGTTGTTTCTAAGTATTTTTTTAAATTAAATAATTTGCTGCACGTCGACCTTGGTATGCAGTTTGCCAAAAAATTACCTCAAACGTTTCTTACTTTCTTGCTACGGAGTAGAGAAAAAGTTATGTAATGCTGCGCAAAAAAATGGTTAATTTACGGCAGAAAAACTCTTATTACAGGGGTCTGGTAACGAAAAAGTGAATAAATCCTCTTGCTTATTTACTTGCTTGAATGTATGTTTTGTGGGTTCTCGATACCGAAAAATCGATTGACGACAAAACGTCTGTTCGTCTGTGTGTGAAAATACAAAGCTAAGGGGTAAACCGTTCAGTTGATTTTCTCCAAAATTGGTATTTCTCAATCGCGCAGCCCCTTGAATTTGAAACCGACATTTCACTTTTGGGGAGTACTTTACAGGAAGACCCTGAGACACTTTTAAATTTTGAAAGAAATGGCTTCATCGTTGTTGATTAAATTTTGTTGGCTAGTGTGAAGGACCTTTAGGAGAATAGTGGAAGTTTTACTTTCTTTACAAACTCTGATTTTTCGAAAATTGCAAATGTTCAAATTTTTCCGGCGTTTTCCTACAACAGGTATGGATATAAAGATTATTTCTCTAAATTAAATCTGGTCTTTAAAGATATTTTTTGAAATAAGGTCGTGTACAATGTTTTGAAAATTTGTGTAGTTTTACCGTAATTTTGCATGAAAGTACGGGCCATAAATAACGTGTTGTTCTACCAACACTAGTTTCTTTACAAAAGGAGAAATAAGGAAACCTGGGGAGAAAACTAGGAGAGTGTGAGAAGCAAGCCAGACACACTATGACATCAGTGAAAAAGAAACTGAAAAAGTAAATGTCGAGTGACTGAAAATCTATCATATGGACCTGGAATGTACTAGAAGTACATGGCAAACTTAGAAGCCGCGTTCCCGTAAGTTTGTTTTTTAGAATATAACGTACATTATTTTCTAAACTATTAGAGCTATACACTTCGGCCATTAATTATTCTTCAAGTCAAACTACATCTTCAATCAAAGGATTTTTATTACGTCATATTACATATTATGTACATGATGATAATAAACTATGTAGTTGTGGTAAAACAACGTACTTTCTCGCCCGTATTTTCAAGCAAATTACCCGAAAAGTACTCAAATTTTCGAAAAATTGTTCATGAAATTATTCGAAAATCAATCTTTGAAGAACAGGTTTCGTTAAGAAAGAAAATCTTGGATATTTTTGTTGTAGGGAGACGCCGAAATAAAATTGAACTTTTGCAATTTTCGAAAAAGAGTTTTCAATGAACATGAGACCTGCACCATTCTCTTAAAAGTTCTTTATAATATCCAAAAAAATTAATAAATAACTATTTAACCATTTAGTTGTTCGTCATTCGTTGTTATTTTCGCTGAAAACCCTGGTTTTTGAAAATTATAAAAGTTCACAATTTTTTCTGTTAAAATATTAGATACATGTTTTTTCTCTTGATGAAATCTCTCCATTAAAGATAGATTTTTAAATGAGGTCATGTACCATTTTTTGAAAATTTGAATTCTTTTTGCGTAATTTTCCCTGAAATGTAGGCAATTTTTATTTTTGTTTAAACATTTTTTTCTCAAAAACGGTACCAGCAATTTTGACCTTGGATAGCGTATAAAACGCTTAAGAGAATGGTGCAGGTCTCATGTTAATTTAATATTCTGATCTTTGAAAATTGTAAAAATTCAAATTTTTTTGGGGCACCTTTCTACAACTCCAATTATGAAGACTATTTCACTCGTGAAATTAAAATCAATTTGTTTAACTTTACATACAAAAAGCCCCACTCAGGGCAGTATATCTCAAAAACGTTATTGCCCTTTCTATCCGATTTTTCTTATCGCTCCCTACTGGCCAATCATAAACTGTGTCTTATCTATCTTAGGAGGCGGTGTACATCGAAAGCAATGTCGATGTAAAATAAACCGCGTATGTACTGTAACAAAACCTCATTGATTTTAATTTAGCTTTGAAGTTTTTTCAATATTTGGAACTCTGTTGGACGTAATTTCATTCGTGGAATAATCTTATTAAATACCACTCGTGCTCCTCGCTTCGCGAGTTGGGGATTGACCGACAATTTCCAAAGCACTCGTGGTATTAACTACGATAAACATTTTTTCCTTAATGAAATGTGTTAATCAAAAATATTGTTGATTTTCAAATAAGGTCATAATCCATTTTTCGAAAATTTGATTATTTTTTTATGATTGGAGATGAGAATAAAGTTTTAATTAAAACCTATTTATTGCAAAATTTCAACATTATTTCGAAGTCTTCCTACAACTTAAATATTAAAGATAGAGATTTTTCTCTTAATAAAATCTGTTCTTTAAAGAGAGATTTTGAAATAAGGTCACGTACAATGTTTCGAAAATTTGAGTACTTTTCGCGTAATTTAGTGTGAAATATGGGGCAGAAAGTACGTGCTGTTTTAACGCCATTAGTTTTTAATAACGACTCAGTATTCCGCCAATCCCACAAACGTTCTTCATGTATCCATATTGAAGACTTCAGACTTCATTTTTCCTCCTTTCTGTTCGTTGGTATAATTGCGTTTTATGCTTTTCATCTCCAGTACTTCACTCTTTCTAAAGTCACAAGTCAAATCAGCACTCATTAGAATTCGCAACGGTCCTACGTTAGCATGCAATACCAGTCTGACTTGCAGCCTCGCATTACGTTCTCTTGCGCACTTACGTTTACCAAATCATCTCCTTTGCTTTCTAATCGGTTTCCCATTAATCGGTTATGACTAGAGGACAGATTTTCTCCTTTTTGCATTTTTTTTCTGTTCTCAGAATCATAGGCATTTTGTTCTGTTCTTAGAATCATAGGAATCGATATATTAATTCGTTTCATTATAAATGCGTTTACATAAGAGATTTTTATGGTGCTCATTTTTGCCTCTTTTGTAAATAAGTGCCTACTATGGGATAAATGCCTATTTTTGCCTTATTTTCGCTTTTTGTGGACATGTTTTCCATTTGAATTATTAAAATATTTGAAAAAAATTATTGAAATATTTTAACCAATCGTAGCTTTAAACTCGCAATGCGTAACAATGTACCTAGATTTAAAACATCAGTAAAATTCCTGGTATTTTAGAGGTATGCCTTTTGTGGATGCAGTAACTACAAATTCAAGTCTTCAAATTGATTTAAGCCAAGTCTCAGGTAATATTTGGTAAAGAAGTAGCGGCAAAGGTGGTAAAAGTGAATATAATATTGGAAGACAAAAGTGAGATATCTAACTTTGAACCCATAAGACTGTCTCCGATGGAATATGCACCTATGTGTTAATGTGAAGTAGAAAAGTCGTTTTCAAGCTACAGAAATGTTGTGATTGGAGATCACAGTTTACTTCAGCACATCTTGAACAGTGTTTGGTAATACACTGCATACAGTAGTTCGTAACACACTATTTCAGTATTTGATACTTTTCAAAATGTTTGTTTGACACTTTCGTCTTGGCTTTAGCAGATAATATACTACTTACTATTCAAATACGTGTGGTTGAAGTAGCTGTCATCTACGTGAGATTTACATGAACAGTTAAATATTTACGTTTCTTGATGTGTGTATATCATTTGGTTCCATTCCTTTCTCGTAATTTGTTACCATAATAAAAAGGAAAATTAACAAAAAATATCAACAGGGTTTTATTTTTACTTGTACGTAGCGAGCTAGCTCCATATCTGAGTGACTATTTAAGTGCTTATTTTTGAGAATGTTAGCGCCTTTTTGCCTCCTATTTTCCATTTTATTGTGTCTATCAATCCGTTCTCTAGTTACGACTCATAATTGAGAATTTCCCGTTTTGTTTTCTCTGCTGCTTCCTACGACTAACATGTTAGAAAATGTTCCCTTCAATGATTGACAAGCCTGAGCACGCTCCTTAAATTACCGATTTCGAGGTTGTCACCTTCACCAGTCAGTTCTTGCTATCTCTGAAAATATTGAGAAATATGAAGGCAGTCTTTGCCTCTTTGTAGCATCTCTCACCTAATATTTAAATCTTTGCACGTACCCGGCGAACACCCTGTAGATCTCAGCTGCGATACGAGAATCGAAGCAGAGGACCCAGAGGCGAGCGCAGCCGAAAGCTTTTGGGGCGAGGCGGGAGGCGGGTGTGGGTGGGGCGGGATGGGACTAAACGGGTCTCGGCGGAGCGGGGTATGGCGGGTGGGAGGGCCCGGGCGGAGCGGCGAGGGGCGGGAATGAACGGGTGTGGGCGGGGTGGGGAGGCGGGCACACCGGAGAGGGCGGGGCAGTTCCGAGAGCGCCACAGACAGCGGCGCGGCGGAAGCGCGCAGCAGGGATAATGGAAAAGGAAAAGGTGGCGGTGCTTGCGCCGGCAGGGGGAAAGAAATGGTGTCGGCGGCGGAGGCGGCAGGGTGCCTCTGACGGTGGTGGAGGGAGAAAGAGAGGTACGTAAGAAGAACCGTAAGGGGGATACAATGTTGCTGCCAGTTTGACAAGTAAAGCTGACGAATCTGGTATATCCTACGTATATGAAAGCACGAGAGAAAACAAAACGGGAAACAATCAATGATATGAGAGAAAAGACATAGGAAACCGATAAGACAGCGAATGGAGGCGATTTGGTGAACGTAAGTGCGCAAGAGAACGTAATGCGAAGCTGCAAGTCAGATTAAGAAGCTTGGTATTACATGCTAACGTAACATCGGTAGGAAGACAAGCTGATTTGAAGACAGTGTGACTTTAGGAAGAGTGAAGTAGTGGAGATAAAAGAGCATAAAACGCAATTATACCAACGAACAAAAAGGAGAAAAGATGAAGTCTGAAATCTTCAATAAGAATACATGAATAACGTTTGTGGAATTGGCGGAATACTGAGTCGTAATTAAAAAATAGAAGCAATTTTTATGAAGTAGTTGTCTAGGAGTTGTGTTAAGACAAACTAATGTGTCGAATTGAAGGTGCGCGTTAATGGTTCAAGTTGAACGTGGTGCGGAAGTCTGTTGAGACTGTGCTTTTAGGCGAACCATGACTGAACCACAGAGGTAGTTTAGAAACACATTGTTGAAGGGACGGGCGAGGAGAGGCAGGTGGGGAGCGTGGGCGGCGGGGGGGGGTCGAAGCGAGGGAGAGGGGAGGGCGAAGAGAAATGAGCTGCGCGAGAGGCCGCCGCGGGATGATGGAGCGCTCGGCGCCGGAGCCATTTCTCGCGTCCCTTTGCTTTCTTCTGGGGCGCCGCACCTTCCGTCGATATTTCACCGTTTCCTTCTGTCGCCGCCGCGCCCGCCTCTGCCTTCGCCCTCCCCTTCACATCCGCCCAGGCCTTCGCCCACCCCTCCGCCCATACCTCCACCTACGCTTTCAACCAACCATCCACAGACGCCTTCACTCAACCTTCTGACCAGCCCTTCGCCCTCATCTCCTCTCGCGCCTCCATCCACGCTTTCACCCATTCCTGCACTCACTCGTCCACCCGCGCCTCCACCCAACCCTCAGCCCATGCCTCCACTCGTCCCTCCGTCTGTGCCACCATCACCTCTACCCATGCCTCCGCCGTCCCTTCGCCCGCGTCAATACCCAACCCCACGCCTCTTTTCCCACGTTCTCCCTGGCTCCTCCCAGGCTTCTCCCTCGCTTCCGCCTTCCCCTTTCTCGGCATACGTTTTTCTCCTACGCCTTGCCTCCCCTTCCATTTCCACCCACTCCTTCACCATCGTTTCTGCCTTGGCGCGCACGTTCTCGCAAATAGTCTGGCTCGGCCCTGCTTCTCCCCTCTTCCTTGTCCTCTTCGTGTGCCTTGCATCTCCTGTTACACTCTCCTGTTGCACCCACCCACTGCAGGACCAATTCCTTTCTCGACCTTGACTCTGGCTTTCGTCATGCCACATTCCAGACGCTGTTCACGTTCGACCTTCTTTTCTCTTTGTCGCACTCAATATTTTCCTAAAACCCATGGTTTTCTCTTCCTCGGTTATTACCATCGTCCCTCTTTTACCTTGACCTCGAGCTTGTGTCCAATGTTTCTTTGGTTGTGCACAAAGAACTTCTAACTTATTAATCTTACTTTTCAGTGCTCTCCTCTATTTTTATGTGAACTTCTCTCATTTTTTCTTAGCTATCTTTTCTTGCCTGTTCTTGTTGTGAAGTTTCTTATGACCTTACAGGAGAGAGCCTCAAAATGGCTAAAGTTCTTTCTGTTACTATCTTTGCAAAGAGTACGTAGTAAAGCCAACAACATATAGCTTATAAACCAGTGTTGTCAAGGTCGATGCCACGAGCGGGAGGTCGTGGCACGAGTTCCACAACAAAATTACCCCTCCAAGCCGTTCATCACCCGCAGCAAGAGACAACGCCATCACTACTGTAAAACGGCGGGATTACTAATAGTTTCCTTTCCCACCGCTAGTTGCGCAGAGAAGATGCTGGCATGCTATGGTGCCATAGGGCGTGCCACTGCCACCAGAAGAAGACTTTGACCCCACTGTTACAGACAGATGCAACATCACTGATGTTCAGACTCTTTGTTGAAGGACTTTTCCCTTATTTGTTAATTCTTAAATTAGGCAGACAACAGTCAGAGAACAATTATGAATGCAAGTACTGTATTACTGTATGTGTGATTGTTATTCCGTAGGGAATTATTAAAATTTAAATTATTTTCTGAATTTTAATAGAATTATTTATCTATGACTAGTAATAATTTTGCAACGTTTTCATTTAAATCACACACGTGGCGTAATATTCATTTCTGGTATGTTGGTGTAATTTTTTAATATTGTTTATTAGTGAGGTAAAAGTATGATCCAAATAATTCGGTTTTGTCTGTTGTAACGTTTCACATTTGTACAGTTTTTAATGGTTCCAATACATTTTTTTACAAATAGCGTCTATCGTCAAAGTAAGGGACTTGATTTGAAAAGACGAACGGGAAAGTATGTGTACGAAAAAAAGATGATACATGACCCTTTAAACAGTCTTAAGTTTCCTGAAAACGTATTTCCGATTTATTAAATTCGTTATGCAAGAATAATTATAGGAATTTAAATATTGAAGCCATTCACTTTTGTCATAAAATGGTATCTTTTTACTTTCTCGCTACCGCTTAGGCGATAGAGAGAACGCTATGTAATGCTGCCCAAACAGCAATGATAAATTTAGAACAAAAATCCTATACAGCGTGGTGTAGCCAGAATCCGCGTTTTGTGAGTCCCTGATACTAAAAAATCAATTGACGGCAAAAAGCCCGCCAGTCTGTAAACTACTCTAGCGGCTAAACCGTTCAGACGATTTTCTCCAAAATTGATATTCCCTAATAGATTTGGTGAATGTCCCGGCCCCTTGAGTTTGAAACCCATATTTTAATTTTAAGAGGTATTTTCTATGACGCCCGTGGAACATTTTCAAAATTTAAAAAAAATGGCTCCAACACTTTGATTAAACTTTGTTGTCGGAGAGTGTGAAGAACATTTAAGAAAATGGCGTAGGTCTCATGCTCCTGATTTTTCGAAAAGTGAAAAAATTCAAATTTTTGGGGCGCCTTTCTACAATTACAATTATGAAGATAAACATGTTTTCTAAATGAAATATGTTCATGAGAAAACATCTAAAATTAATGTGATCTTCAATTTTTCAAAAACATGAGTATTTTTTGCGAAATTTTGTGTCAAACAGGCAATTTTATTTTGTTTAAACCACTTTTTCTTAAAAGCGGCACAAAATTGTTTGATTAAATTCATACCTTAGAAAGCGTAAAGGACGCTTAAGAGAATTGGTCAGCTCTCTTGTTTGTTGAAATGCCTGATTATTCGAAAATTAGAAAAAAAAAACGGCGTGTTCCTACAACTACAATTTTGAAGTTACAATTTTCCCCCCTAATGAAATGTGTTCCTCAAAAACAGATCTTCAAATAAGATAACGTGGAATTTTTGAAAATATCAGTATTTTTTGTGTAATTTGGCGACAAACATAGTCAACCACTCCGAATTTACTGAGCTTCGTGAACGTAATTCCAGGCATTTGGAGGGTTCGTAATTTAGACTTTTTATATTAATTCATTCGTTTCTTACATTCGAGCTTTTGCTATACATTTACAAATTAATCTTTTTGAAATTATGTAAAACCTTTTTTAAGTATGTGAAATAAAAATTGCTAAACTTCAGAGAATATCTGATTGGAGTGCAACAATATTTCGACAACAATGGCTCGGGAGCCAATTTCTGTGAAGTATGCCTTGTTGATAGGACATAATTTACCTGTATGAAAAGTAGTTATAATTTTCAAATTTGTGTTGATATTTGCTTGAAAATATTTAGTCCTTCCTCCAAATGTTCTAAAATTTGTTATAAGTTTTACAAAAACGACTGAGAGGTGTTTATTCGGAGAGAAATTGTGGTATAATAGTATATTCTTCAACGAGCGTAGAATGATAGCTATTATTCACGAGTTGATGTTACGACACGAGCGACGTAGGTGCGAGTGTCGGAATTTCAACGAGTGAAGAAGACTATACTTTCTCTACGACTTTAAAATTGATATTTTAAAAATATCCAGTGGGCGCCTTAACCTCAACACCAACTCGCATACTGTGTCGTGGCTCACCTGTTTTACGACAGTGCGACCAGCCGCGGCAGAGCAGGCAGCGCCTCTGTAGGCGACTGCGAGAACCTTCTGTCGTGGTGTATTGAACTAAGACGAATGTGATTGGTCGACAGCCGTGTGAGAATAATATTCTCGCACGGCTTGTGGAATCGGCATCATTACTGCATCCGATAACGTGCAGAAATGTATACATTCTGGAGCAGTCGTAGAGAAATCGTATTACATAGCTATTACTAAAGGCGAAAAACGTACGTGCTGTTATAGTACCACTAGTTTAAATGAAGCAATATTGTAGTAAAATATACACGTACACATACACATATATTCTTACTAACAAAATTCATGCAAACTCATTGACATAAGGAAATGGTGGAACTTTACAACAATATCAATTAAGATATACAGTAAAAAATGGGAAAGAACATTCTTGTTTTTCAAAACAAAAATTACTATCAGTTCACTATTTCTTTAGCTCTATTCAGCTACATGCAAGAGAACTAGGGGGAATTTTTTTAGGTTTTTATGTACGTTACGGCTGAAGTCCGAAATATAGATAATTCTCAAAATGGGAGATTAATTCATACGTTAAACTGGTGATTTGAATATAATTTGATAAATGACGAACGGATCTTTGCAGGCATCATCCAGCTAATTTGCGAATCAGCCTCCGGGTGATGGCTAAACTAAGTGTGACAATGAATGTGAGAAAATCTGTGTTCGCGAGAAATAGTTTATCATAAAAAGTCCCGAAATGAAACAACTCTATGAGTTGAGGGAATTATGCTGATTCCTCATAGTGCTTAATGAAGTTTAATTTTTTCTAAATGGTTTTTTAAATAAACATGTCATCAAGGAAGTTAACAATACAGCTTGTTTATAGAGTATACAAATTTTAGCAATGTCCATTCGTTATGCTACTATTGCGCTCTCTGCAGTCTCTAAGTACAGCTAACACATTCTGTTCGATCACTAGTGCCAAGAAGCGCGAATTCAAAGAATGACGCGGAACAGAGAGGACCCATAGAACACTATCCTAGTCTGAGAAATTGACCTGCACTTAGAAACCAGTTCTCCGGGCAATTTTTGGACGTTAGGTAGGAACTGCATATAGATAAAAAAGTTATGAAAATTGAATGTACGTGGTGCAATTTTGAAGACAAATGAGGTTCTTTGCCAAGCTCAGATACTTCAGAAACGAAATATGTCCCATGTATTAAAAGAAAAGTATCAAAACAAACTGTGCAACTGTTGTACGTTACGACAATAAATTGGTTTCATAGGCTTTGTTACAAACGTCAATTAATTTCCAATGTATTAGAATTCATTTTTTAGTTTCGCCAACATTTTCGACGAGTGAGACAGATTTCCAAATTATTGCATTTATTCGAAAATGTAAATGTAGTATTACGCCAAGATATATTCCTGGCAGACAATACATACAATATTTCTTGGTTGGTGAGAACCAAATAAGGGTACAGACAATAGCGCAGAATTTCCATGCCTATACCATGTAAGCTGTCTACCTTACTACACATGCTAATACACGCATTGATTCAGATCTCGAATCCGTTCAGTTCGTTGTCTCTTTGTGAGAACATTGTTTGCAGAGCGATGACTTGCACTGGGTTGAGTTTATGAGCGACAAATGGAACGCGCAATTGTTCTTTGGCTCTGCTAGGCATAAAACGACAACTCCTGCGAAATGACAATTTTTAGACGTGACACTTCTTGCATACCGATGATATAAAGAACTCTTTCTCATATATATATACACACACATCCACCATCGATAGAAGTCACAGAGTATCTAGGAGCAAGTGTTTGTACACCGGACTGGTTTTTTGAACCATTGAAAGTAGATATTCTCTGAAAGCAACCGCATCAACTGACGCAAGCAATGGGAATGCACGATGGTATTGATAACGTCACAAACAGAGTCCACCCGAAACGGGCCGTTGTCTCAGGACGACTGTTTTAGTAAACTATGTTAGCTCCAAAGCCGCCGCCTCCGGTGTCGCTGGCGCTAGTTCACGATTCCTTGTTTAATTAACAAAA
>JAHLJT010009436.1:94583711-94596815 GCA_031308135.1 Acheta domesticus | reverse complement strand
CATCCTCTACAATACTTTGCGCAAAATGTGGGCTGTTCCAAATAAAGCAATTTCTTGCACTTCCCAGTCTTTTGTAATTACCTGGGAGTTTAGACAAGTTCTTACTCAAATTTTGCGGAACAAATCCCAGAGCTCCGATAACTATCGGGACGACCTGTGCTTTTACGCCCCACATTCGGCTGATCTCGATTTCCAAACTCTTGTATTTAAGACGTTTCTCTGCCTCCTTGGTAACGACGTTTTGATCGCAAGGTACAGCAACATCGACAAGTAAACACGATTTTTTCTCCAAATCCCGGATAACTATATCCGGTTTGTTTGCCGCTATCGGACGATCCGTTTGAATTTGTTGGTCGTACAACTATTGTACACAATCAACGATGTCGCCGGTTCCGGTGAGTGTTCGTACCACTTGGGGCATGTGTTTGGAACTTCGAGGGCGGTACAGATCTGCCAGTGGAGGTAACCTACACACCCTGTCGTGTTTTTTTATGAATTCGGTCTTTGCTAGGATTGGACAAGCTGAGACAATATGATCAATGGTTTCTACTTGCTCCTGGCAAATTCGGCATTTGTCATCTTGGGAAATTTTGAGAACCGCTTTATCATTATTATTATTATTATATTATTATTATTATTATTATTATTGTTGTTGTTATTATTATTATTTTCGTTATTCAAAATTTTACGCTCGTACGGAGCTTTCAGATATGACTCAAGGACCGAACGTCAACACATATAGCGAGACAGATGGTGATTCTGGCTCCAGTGCACTCACGTTCCGCTTCAATGACTAAGAGAGAGAACCTTACGCACAATGTTGGTGGTTGCCAGCAGCACGGCCTTCTGCATGGTTCTGAAGTGCCACTCATTTAGATGGGGTTTCTCTTTCACAATCCTCCAATCTTCAGCAACAAGCCCATTAGATGAAATAACTACGGGCACAATATCTACCTCTTTTAGTTTGTAGAGGTTTTTCAGTTCATCTGAGAGTGGCTGGTATTTTCTTTTCTTTTCTGCAATTGTTGGCAGCAGATTATGATCTAATGAAATTGCAATATCAATTATTAATGCCGTGCGAGTAGTTTTGTCGAACACGACAATAACAGGCTTATTTGCTTCCATTCCATCAGTAACAATGGCAGTATCCCATAAGATTTTTGTTCTCTCATTAGACAAAACTTGCTCCGGTAGATAGTTGTAATAAGGTAGGCTTTCCTTTATCAAGTCCGATCTTTTGGCAAGAGCTTGGTGAATGAATTTGGCTACATTATTGTGGCGTTGTAAATAATCTGTTTGCGCTAACTGAGAGCATCCACTACAGGTGTGTTGAATAGATTCGGTGCTTTATTGCACAGGCGACACATGTCACGGATGTTCTCTTTCATGATATATCGTCTGTAGTTATTAGTGGTTACTACCTGATCTTGAATGGCCAGCAAAAATCCTTCCATCTCGCCAAAAACCCAGCGGTTCTCAACCATTCAGTCGATCTTTTCATATCAATGGCGTTACTTCTGAGCGCTGTAGAAAATCTGCCATGGAGTTTCTTTGATTTCCACTGCTCAATTCGATCCTCAAATTTAGAAAAACTTGGATTGTGGTTTTCTTGGAGCAGCTTCAGAGGTGTATCGCCGTGATCTTGTGCACAGATGGTCGTTATGGATTTGTTGTTGATGAAATAATGTCTGAGCTGTTTTTCTTGCTGGAGGCACATATCTTGAAGGCTTAACAGTCCATGGTCTACATGATGTCTTGAAAGATATAGCCTTTCGGTGGAACTTCGAGGATGATGCATCCGATATTTTGATAGAAGTGTTCTGACTTTTCTATCGAAATCTTGTAAAGATGTCTCAGACCATTTAACAACTCCAAAGATATGCGAAGCTGCAGAAAGAGCCCATGTGTTAATTCCTGTAAATTTGTTTCTCGAATTAATAGAGTATTTGCAGATTTTTCCAACACGAGAGAGAACCTTCCTTTCCACTTGTTTTCTAATTTTTTTAACTGCAGTTCTTAAGAGCTGCTGGAGGCCGAGATACTTATATTCATCTCCATTGATGAGTTCTTGAATTCTCAAATCTTCCATCAAATGAAGTTTATTTTCTCTATTCTGGACGCGACCTCTCTTCACGTGAACAACAGCACACTTCTCCAAACAAAGATCCATACAAACAGGGCTGCTGAAGCTTTCAACAAGTGTCAGCATGCTACGAAATTGTTCTGGTCCTTTAGCATAGAGTTTGAGATCATCCATGTATAATTGGTTGGAAATGATCTTGGGGTTCTTCAAAGCATATCAATGGCCGGAGGCATTCAGCATTCTACTCAAAGGGTTCAATGATAAGCAAAACTAGAACGGGCTTAAGCTATCTCCCTGAAAAATGCCTCTACAAATGTTCCGTACACTCCGCAAAGCCCCCGCAGGCTTTTCCTCATGCACCCGCCGCACGGAGCCGGCGCGCCCACGCCCGCCGCCTCCCCCTTCCCCGGCGGCCACCCACAGGCCGCCGAAGGGCCTGCTACCCCCTCCAGAAGGCCCCTTCCCCCCGTGTCTGCTATACAGCCTCTAACGGCACATTCCCAGGGAGACTGCACTGGTCGACGCTCCGCGAGCCCGGGAACAACGTTTTTCACATTTTTCTCTGCGCGTGATCGAGTGTGCGCTTCGCGCATCTCTCAAAGCTGCCCTCGGCAGTGGAGATCCACGTATAGAGCCAGTGCGCTTCGCGTGTGTCGCAACACTGCCCTCGGCAGTAGAGGATCAAGCATCCCATTAGTTATTGCGCTTCGCGCAACGCGTAACGCTGCCCGCTGCAGTTCGGCACGATGCTCATTTGTCGGTGCGGGTGCGGTGCGTCGGTGTGAGCTTCGCCGAACGGTGCCTCTCACACCTGAGGGTGCCGTTGACTGGTCCGACCCATCTCAGGAGGGCCGCGTGCGCTGCAGGGAGGCTGTTTACGGGCCCGACACCACACTGTGCGGGACCTGTATTCCTGCAACATCTCCACTACGCAACGCAGACGGCAACGCAGGCAAAGCAGGTCACTCCAGTCAGAAGGGACCGCACAGCTGTACAAAAAGGAAAATAAACTTCTGCAAGGTCAATTTCTTCATTAATTTACCCCGTCAACTCAGAGTCCATCCAATCAACCAGCCCAATCCCTCTCCCCCGTCCCGGGCAGCACGGCCCGGCGCGGCGTGCATCACGTTGGTTAGAGAAGGCCCATTACAGTCCTCGCATCCCCACCCACTCTTCGCTTTCCTCCCCCTTTCTCTAACCAACAAATTCGCAAAGGATTAGTCTGCTAACTCAGTTTCCCTCTCCTAACATGCAGTGTTGTTCGCCAGTTGTTCATAACGTTGAAAGAAATTTAATAATAGAGGGGTGAACCTTGTAGATTTGAAGAGTTCGCACAAGCCAAGAATGTGGAATGGAATCAAATGCCTTTCGGAAATCATTCCAGCCTACATACAAATTACGCATTTCCTTTTTTTACAAGCTTGGATATAATATTATATATTATCAATCATTCTTTGCATCCTCGAGATCCTTTCCAACAACCAACTTGTTCTTGCAAAAACAGATAATTTTCTTTCAAATGCTCGTGGAGTTTGGTGGCAATAATGGAGGTGAGAACTTTATAAATTGTAGGTAGACATGTAATGAGTCTATAATTCTCGAGACAAGATGCATTTCCACTTTCGGTAACATTAATGTCACGCCCAAGGTACAAAATTCTGGCAGCACAGATGTTCCATTCAAATGTTTTGAAATTGACTCGCCAATATACCATGAGTGCAAGTCAGATATTTCCACCAAAAATTATGTATTCCATCTGCTCCTGGAGCTTTCCAATTGTGGGATCTTCGTATAGATCTTTTTACATCCTCTGTTGAAATCACAACTCCAGTCATTTCCGGGATATTGTGACAAGCTTCTTCTTCCTGTCGTATCCAGTATGCTTCATCAAAATGTTGCTTTGGAGTGGACCAAATCTAAGACCAATAGTTCGTCATGGCAGAAGCACTTGGGGGTTTATGTCACTTTCATTGGTATCTCTCGACTCTATATATCTATAAAGGCCTTTTTGATTCTTAGAGAATAAGGAATTTTCTTTCTTGCGTCGCGCAGCTTCGTTATACCTTCTTATTCTTGCCCCTAGAGCTACTATTCTTTGTCGTAATCTCTCGTCTTCAACCTTTAGTTTACTTTCCAGGTCTTTCTGTGTTCTTTTTATCTTCAGTCTTCTGAGAATTGAGCGAATACTTGCGCGAACCGTCTTTGAAATCCCTCGTTTGTCTCTGAAATATTCAGCAATATGCGAAATATCTCGTCTAGCTTGGGCAATTTGATTTTCGATTTTTTTAAACCATGCTGGTGGCTTTTGTCTTTCATTAGGCTTCTTATCAAGAGAAGTACCTTTTCCCACCCGCACTTTGTAACCTATTATTATTATTATTATTATTATTATTATTATTATTATTATTATATTATTATTATTATTATTTAAGCCAAGAATTTCGTTCTGTGTTTTAACCTTCACTTACATAATGCGGTCTGAATCGAC
The DNA here is from genome assembly GCA_031308135.1 of Acheta domesticus. NCBI lineage: Eukaryota > Metazoa > Arthropoda > Insecta > Orthoptera > Gryllidae > Acheta > Acheta domesticus. Next base: position 94,592,244 of record JAHLJT010009436.1, on the reverse strand, counting down.
AACGTACTTAGGTGTAGTGTTAACGGCAGCTCACTAAAAAATAATGCTACACTGTTTATTCTGATGTAATATATTAATGAATCTTGATTTTGTTCGTGCCTGTAGAAGATTAGGGTTGAAAAAATAATGTGCGGTATTGACATTTACTTTCTGAGTCCCTGGGACTAACATCCGTGGAATGGGTTACGTAGAGAGGAAGTTATAAATACTGCAGGGAAATGCGGCGAATTTTCAGCAGAAAAACGTTTATTGCCGGGGCCTTCTAACAAAAAAAAGTGGATAAACCCATTTGCTAAATTTAGAAAAATTCTTTAACACATGGTGTAGCTAGAATCCATGTTTTGCTCCTAGATCCCGAAAAATCAATTGACGGCAAAAATCCTGTTTTTATTTATTTATTATTCGATTTTCTAATACATAGATCAGTTTATTGAACTGTACATATGTAGTGAATGGCTTAATAAATACATGTTAATCTAACTTAAAACGAATACATAGGGTGAGGAAACTCATGATGGCACCTCATAGAATCTATTCTAGGAATGAAAACAGTTTAAAAAATATTATGAAATGGATATTTGTTTTGTATACGTGTAGAGTGGGTGGGGTTTTACAGGATTGAAAGAAGTTAACTTTTGGATGTGGTGGATATTGCAGAAGATGATATGGGATATATAGTCAATGTGGTGAAAGAGGGATTCAAGGATGAATTCGTTGTGTAATTGGTGGTTGGAAATGAACCAGGGTGCATTGGTGATGGTGCGAAGGAATTGCTTTTGGGACTATTTTTTGTATTTTGTTGATGTTAGTTTTCGCAGCATTGATCCATACTGGAAAGGCGTAGAAAAGTGTCGGTCTGATTATTGTTTTGTATAGAATTACACTGCTCAACAAAAAACTTTTTTCACTTGCCAGGATTTTGCAACGAATTTACAGTAAATCGGGTATGCTGAATCCAGATATGCCGTTAGTTTCGTTGAATTGCCTCTAGTGTTTGTGGTATGAACATTGTAATGAATGATTATCACAAAACTCACAGCATTTAATACAAATATCTATCTCTATAAATACACGGTTTTCTTTCATTTTAAACATTGAATATCGCATTATTTTCAGGATACTTTAATTGAGCTTCGCAGTTACACTTTCTTTTGTGACAAAACAATGATTTCTTCAGGAAGACCTGGTTTGAATGACTTTAATGTATTTGACTACATTGTGGGGATACAAAAACAGAAAATACATATTACAAACTTTGGAGAAAATATATGAAACATATTTTGGTATAAAAATGAGTGATGAACATAAGTCGTGGGCTCCTGATGAGATATGCACAAATGGTATGGAGTGTCTCTGTTAGTGGAAAACTGAAGAGTTTAAATTTTGGTGTACTGATGGTATGGCGAGAGCCCTAAAATCATCATGATGATTGTTATTTTGTTCTGTAAACGTGAAAACGTTCAATAGTTACAAGAAAAAGAACAGGGAATACCCTGATTTGGAATCAGCAAAGCGACCTGTGCTACATGGACCTGATGTTCACCATACTTACTGGAAGTCCTGTGTCTGATAGTGAGGATATACAGATTCTGGGGTGCAATTGAAGAGTTAGCAGTGGCAGTGAATACGATGGAAGTGTTGTTACAAATAAGCACTTCTCCCAAGATAAGCTTAGTGATTTATACGTGGCCTCAGTTGCAAAACAAAACAGCTGAACATTTAGCATCCTGACTAAACGAAAATAATGTCTGACACTGGAAGCGAAAATAACACGTTACTGGTTATTGGTACAGGCATTGTCATAGTTCTCAAGTACTTTTTGGGTAATCGCAGAAAATTATCCAAAACTGGTGCCAGACTGCTTTTATACTATCAAAATTTGGTGTGCAACTATGAGCATTAAGGTACACTCTCTCCATAGCCATCTAGACAAATTTCCAGAAAATCTTGGCAATATATGTGAGGAACAAATCTTCATCAAGAAATAACGGTAATGGAAGTTAGATATCAGGGCAGATGGGATAGCCATAATGGCAGACTACTACTAGAGCCATCAACGTGATTGTCCTAATTTGCCGTATAAGAGGATATTCAATGTTTTGTGATTCTCAGCAGGCTGTAAATACAAATATGAGCCATTCCACGTCAAATCGCACAAAAAAGACCAAAATTTGACCTTCATATTTTTATTTATTTTCTAATTTTTTCTATTGGTTATATGGATCAAATAAGTGAACACGTGTATTTTTATTTTTTTCTAACTTTATTATTTTCGGAAATATTGTATAATGAAATTTGCTAAAAATGACGCGCATCACTAACTTAAAAAATATCATACATCTGAATATACCAATTATAGAAATTCCGTTCAAATTCCATTTGAAACTTAAAAACATGTTTAATTTTTTAGATTTAGCAAAATATTTAATTTTTTCGAATTTTCAATTTTTTTAAAAAAACTGAAATTTTGAAAATTTAATATTTTTTGTAAACTCGATGAGCTAAAAATTAAAAAAAATATTTATAAACGCACTAGAGTATTGATAATAAGTCCAGAAAAAATCAAAGTGGGATCTCAGAAACTTTAAAAGATATTAATATTTTACGAACCAGTGTGTAATAGATTGGTGCAATACACACGTTTTTTGCGTTACTGGTCGTCGGTTTCTTTGGATGAAGCAGTAATTTAAGTACTTCTTTAGGTGGTGAACCTTCATGATTGAATTTATAAATAATAATATTTATGTGTATTATTATACATATAAATAAAATTAATATATTTATAAATAATTTATAAATCTATAAATAATTAAATGACGGATTCTTGATTCAGGTTTTGACTGACATTTTGAAATTTTCTAGTCCCTCACAACTTACTTTAAATACAAGTACTCGCGTACCATAGAATTCCCGAACTTTCGTCACAATGCACAGTTTTAATGCCCTACCGAATTTACTTCAGTTCTGGACAAAATTTCATTTTCTTCAGCCAACGTTTTAGGCACTTTTATCATGTGTTCGGTTGCTGCAAAATGTCGTTTAATTTTATTGTATGTCCAACTTTCAAAAATTGTCAAAATTTAAATTTTCAGCGTCATGTCATCTGTTGAGTGAATGTAATCGATAAGTTACTAAATAGTATCTTTGTCTGGTTTTTCGATGGACGTCGAAGGATCTTCAATGTGAAAAAATTTATCTGTGTTGGCACTTTGTACTTTCTAAAATTTCTCATGGGGATGCCGTTTTGTTCCAATTTTCTTGTCGTGGCGGGGGTTTCTCCTATTGCAATAAACTCATGTTTATCTTTTCTTTATTCATTTCGCAGACACTTGACGAACTATCTGAAGAGCTTAAATTGTCACTTCCTTGATTTCCACTTTTTTCACTGGACGTTCCGCTTCTATCGTTAATGCCACGGGAGCCACTGATCTCGATGCTATCTTCATTAAGAAAAGGCGGGTTTGGAAGCCGATTCCCTTTCTTCCGAAATGAATCACTAATTCGCCAATCTAATGACTCCTGTAAATTCACCAGCAAATCGTGATTTACGCGTCTTGGAGATTTTCTTTTTTAAAAATCGTGATCAGAAAGTCTAAATAGATTGAAACATCTATCTCATACGCTGATCGCTACTCACGTTGCACAGTGTACACACCGATTCGCAGAACAAATACTAACACTCTTGTCTTCATAAGTATTGCGTTATTGCGACTAATGTTGAGAAAATTTTACCATGTCCCTTGACAAGTGGTCGATTGTACTTTCACGAGCAAGGTCAGGAGGGCACCCCGTCCCTAGGACGCAAAGGGACTCGCAGTAAAATTCGTTTCGCTGAGACGAGGAAAAGCATTCGTTTTGATCTCACCCATCCCTTCTGGGGAAAGAGCGAACTACTATTAGATTTACTAATGTTTCTTGAAACCCAAATCAGGCAGAAGGCCATTCTTTTTATTCTTCGTCGGCATTAGTATCCAAGACTGATCGAACACAATTCGTTAGTGCAGGGGCAGGAACCACGCGCCCGAAAACCATAATTACAATTGATTTTTTTTATCTATACGTGTTGAGTGCCCACTTTTTTCTTGTTATGTTTTGTAGAATATTGAATAAGAATATGCCTAATTTTTCAAATTTTAATCTGAGAGAATTCATAAAGAAATTTTCGTTTTTTTAAAAATAATTACAATTTTTTAATGAAATATTTATTTTTTTGAGAAAGGAATTTACAGATGAATAAAATACACATATTAAAAATTAAACGAAACAAACCAGAAATTTTTATGTTAAGTACATTCAGAGCATCAATTAATCATATTTTGCAAAGTACGCGTAAATTTCAAAATTTAATAAAGGCAAAACTACACAAATAAACAATCACAAATCACAATAACCAATCACAAATGCTTCGCCTTTTGGTTTCGGAAAACGGCAAAGTCCCTTGGCAAACTTCGTCTTTGGGGCCGCCGAATCCACCGAGAGCGTTTGCACGTGAAGTGGTAATGTGGAAAAGGGCAAACATATTCTTTGGCTACGCCTATGTCATCTTTTCCAGATTCTGTTTCGACTTCAATTCGTCTCTCATCAGCTTGGAAAGTGCACAAAAACAGCAACATGGCTGTCTGTGCTATCCAAGGACAGAAAGTGGGTGTTTTGGAAAACTTTTTGAAATACACAAATAAACAATTTTCAGGTAAATAAAGAAACACGTGCCTCTTTTTTTGATGTCCAGAATGAATGCCATATATTCGTGTCATTTAGTTTTTTTAAATAGTCGTGTCAATTCGAGTGAGATTTGACGTGGAATGGCTCGTATTTCAATTCGTTTCGCTCTCACCCATAAGAACACAGGTGACCCACAAGTTACCCACGATGTTACCCACAAAAATATGTATGACACAATGTCATACATTCTGGGGGCAAAGTGAAATCTGAAATACTAATAACTCTTGAAACCCTTATCAGGCAGACGGTCATTTTTTTTAGTTCTTCAGCACTTGCATCAAATACTGGCCGAACAAAAGTCGTTAGTGCATGGGTAGGCAGAGCGCGCCCTCATACTTACAATTGACTTTCTTAGAACTGTATGTATGGAGTGCCCACATTTTTCTTGTTGTATTTTATAGAAAATTGAACAAGGAACACGCCTACATTTTTTTCAAATTTTTATCTCATCGAGTTTATACAGAAATTTTACCTTTTTTTGAAAAAAATACATTTTTTAAATGAAAAATATTTTTTGAAAAATGTATTTACAGAGGAATAAAATACACACTTCAATGTATTAAATGACACAAACCAGAAATTTTCATATTTAGTACATTCGGAGAGGATAATTGATCATATTTTGTGAAGTACCTTAAATTCCAAAATTTAATATAGTCATAACTACACAAATAATCAATTTTCAGGCAAATAAAAAAATACGTGTCTCTTTTTTTGATGTCCAGACTTAATAAAAAAATCGTACATTTTAAAAAATGTCGTGTCAACTCTTGTGCGATTTGACGTGGAATGGCTCATATATTGACTATAATAATATTAAACATTTCAAGAGCTTAATTTTGTGTAAATAGGCACATCTAAGTACATTTAGTTCACGTTTTATGCAATTTACGAATAGCCTGTACTCAATGAAATAAAATAATACTTTTTGATGCGATTTTCATTGTCTCAAAAACTAGAGCCAATCTTCTAAAACCAATGCCATATTTCGAATCAGTGCATTAAACATACCCTAAAATGGCTTTAAATTGTTTGGCAAGAAAATGAGTGTTGACCAGTGTTATTGCTATGCTATATAGTAGGTACTGATTCCTGTTAATTAGTAATTTTAGTTGGTGCAGTTTGATTTTGGTTAGCGTTATTTTGGTGTCTATGTGTTGTTTCCAGTTCAGTTTGGTGTCCATGTGCAGTCCTAAATATTTAATGGGTTTATTTGGGGGGTACCATGTGATGGGCTCTTTATTTAATGTTAAAGTGGTTGGTGGAGTGTAAGCCCTTAGAGAAAACTTTTTGCTGCAGTTTTATTTGGATTTAGTTTTATTTTTAATTTCAATGATCAGCTGTCAAATTGCTCTCTTGGAATAGTTTTTGTTAATTGAAGGTGTTTTTGAGACGTTGAAGTATTGTTTTTTCAAATATTCTGGAAATAGATGGTAGAAGGCTTATTGGGCGGTAGCTGTCAGTATTTACAGACTTTTTGTTAGGTTTTGGGAATAGGATGAATGATGGCATGCTTCCAGGTGAATGGAAGTTCTGAAGGATATGTTCTGAAGCATGAATTGTAGATGTTTGTTATGTATGCAATTGCGGGGGATGATAAGTGTTTTAGTATTGAATTTTTATATTGTCGTGACCTGGCGCTTTTTTTATCGGGAGTGAATTAATGATTTGTTTTATTTCTTTTATTTGTGAAGTGAATTGTGTGATGTGGGCCGGAGATTGGGAGGTTTATTGTTTGTATTATTGTGTTGTGTTCCTGGTGCAGTTTTGTTTGGTTGAGGGTGAAGGTCGACTCGAAGTAGTTGGTTAATTCCTCTGCTTTGTCCAATGGGGTGAATAATTTACCTTTTGGTGCGTTAATGGGTGGAATTAATGTTTTCTTTTTTAATATTTGTTTGGTAAAGTTCCATATATATAATTGTTTTGAGTTGTTAATGATTGAATTTTGTTTTGGAATTTGAGATTTGTATGATTTTTTAATGATTTCTTTACTATATTAGTTAATATATTTAGTTCTGTTTTACATGTTGATTTTTGGTTAGTTTCCAAAGTCTTCTGGTCTTGTTTTTTGTATTTATTATAGTTCTGATTTCTGCTAGTAGAGGTGAGTGTCTAATACTGTTTCGAATTTGTGTATTTGTAGGTTGCGTTTCTGCATTGCTGTACATATTATCGTATTTGTGAATGCTACAGCGTTTTCAATTTCCATAGGATTTTTTAGGATTTTTATTTTAGGTATTAAATTGTTTATTATTTTTTCGAATTTAATCCAGTTTAATTTAAAAGTGTCTTTTTTTGGGAGGTTGGGGATCGTGGGGGTGGAATTTGTTGTGCAAGTATGTTTACCGGAACATGATCAGAGTCGAGTTCATGATATGGAATAGAATAAAAGTTGATGTTTCCGTCAGTCAGTCCAATATCTAGTATGTCTTCTGTTTAGTTACATCTCTTGGGTTGTAAGTTGTTCCTTGAGGGGATAGTATTTTGATGGTAGTGTTATTTAAGATGTGTGATAATATTTTTCCTGCTCGTTTACTTGTGCGACATCGCCAGGTAGTGTGTTTGGCATTCAAATATCCTAGTATTAGTGTTTTTTTTTTATTTGAGAATAGATTAAGTATGTTTAGGGGTTGAATTTTTATTGTTGGGGGTTTGGGGGTTTATATGCTGGAATTATGTTTCATGATTAATTGTTCATTGTTAGACTTATGGCTACTGTTTCGATTTCTGTGATGTTTGGTATATCTATTACATGATGGGTGATATTATACCTGACTGCTATTGGTATTCCACCTCCTTTATTTTCTATCCTATCATTTCTATAGATTTTGTATTCTGGTATGTAAGAATTGTTTCTATTGTTTAGGTGCGTCTCTGTTATGCATGCAACTTCTATGTTGTACGTGTGTAAGTATTGTATCAGTTCTATTGTTTTTGATGTAATCTCATTAGTGATTGATATATTTTCCAATTAGTGACTGATATATTTTCAAAGGCTTCTGTTGTCATTATTGTTATTTAAATATGCTGTTACTGTACTCTTTATTGCGTTTATTATTGATGGTATGAAAGAATTAATGATGCACGATGTTATTGAATTTAGAAGAGAATTTATATTATTACTTTGTAGGTTTTGTTGTGTGGCGTTGCTCCGTGAACTGCTATATTTACAGGGTTGTTATGCCTAGTGAAGTTGCGGATTGGTTGGGTTCTGGGTGGTGATGGAAATGGTTCTTGATGTTGGTTGTCAAACAGAGGGGGAGGTGTTCTTTGGGAAGAATTTCTTGTGTCCTGTGGTGGAGGAATATTATTGATGTCACTGTTTTTTTCCTGTTCTTTTCTCTGACTACTCTTGGTTGCCGACTCCAGTATGTTCTTGTAGTAAGAAGATTCTGGAGTACGTAAGTTGGCCCTGTGCGCGCCGTTGCAAAGCCCACATTTGGAAGTATTCCCTTATTCGGGGAATTAACTGAATAATGACCTTCCTCACAGTAAATACAAGGTAGTGCGTGATTGTAGCTATTTTTTGTATGCCCGAAATCTAGGCAGCGAAGGCATTGATCAGGAACCCTTTTATTCCTTTTCTCCGGCTTTACACTAAGGTTACATATTTGTTTAGTTTGGGAAATGTTTTCAATGTTCTGTGAGCCATCAAATTGCGCGGCAATCAACGATATTGGACAATTGTTTTTAACATCCTGGTGACACTTAAAAGGGAGGGATGTTGCGACTTGTGGACTTGATATAATTCCTCTTGGGTGATGTTATTGTAGTCAGAGGTAAACTGAGGAGTTACATTATTTTTATTTCC